>JAPMOR010118671.1:1730916-1811623 GCA_026543865.1 Argiope aurantia | reverse complement strand
TTTAAATGTATTTTTATGAAGTAGTTGTAATTATTTTTTACGGGATCAGTGTAAAAAAAACTCAATATAAAACATTTATTGTGTGCTTATTACTTGAAGTTTACTTACATCATTATTGTGATTATGAGACCAACAGAAATTCTAAATGGTAAGTGTGAGCATTATGCTTATCAAGAGTAAAATTACTCTAACCTTTCGGTATTGGAAATAATGTCAAAATACTAATTTTTTGGTTAATATTTAAAAAATAATTTTTTGCTTTGGTTGGCTGAAGTGAATGCCCTTAAATGTAATTATGTTAAAAATCTTAATGTTCAGATAAAATTTATATTGAACGATGAAAATTTACATTACGATCATCATGGTCCTTCTTTAAAATACATAGTAAACAGAATTACATAATATTTATCCGTTGATTCTTAATTCTTCAAGGAAGCTTCTTTTTTCAGTCGGAAATGGGTTCATGATACTTGTATTTACTGAAAGCTGATTAGTTTAATTACATTAAAGACTTTTTTTAAAAGAAGCATTAGGGATATTTTGAATCGCGGTCAGATGACGAGGGCAATACCTGAAATAGCACCCCCCTCTTCAAACTTCCGTGCCATTCCAGCGGGAGGACATTTGGCCTCGACGGATGTAGCATATACCAATCCAGCTTACACGATGGTTCTTCAATGTAAACGGGTCACGAACTAGAAACCTTCCTGTCTCGAAACCTTACCACCGTGCTCTGGTTACTGAAAACAAGTAATTGTCTTTTTTCATCATAGCATTCATTATCTTTAACTTTCTTTTACGATATTTATACGTTTTAAATAAAACTTGCTATGCATTTATTTGAGAAACATTATATCGTTACTTTCAGGTAAAAGAAATAGTCTTGGGTTTTTTTTTTTTCAATTCTTTTTCTAATATAAAAAAAATCTCGCACAAAGATTTTTTCCATTGTCCTTCAGATTACATGAAGCTTTTTCTCGCTCTGAAATCTCTTGAATTCAATACGAGATTCCCTTCTTTATCTTTTGTCAATTTATTTTCTACGGTAGACCGGTCCTTTTATTCGAAAATTGCGACAAGACTGATTTTTAAAGCTGAATTGCTGGATTTTTTTTTTTTTTTGTAGAAAGACTTGCAGGCATTAATTTATTTTCTATTGAAAATGCATTTTAAATCAGCTGGAAAGCATCAACGCATTGATTACCATTTTTTAAATGAAAAAAGGCTGTATGGCCCTTATAAGGTGTACTTTTTTTCTGAAGAATGAAAAAAATTTAGTCGTGTTCATCTCAATAAATTTATGTTATTATAACTTATATTTTAAATTTGGATTTTAAAGGCCCTCCTCCCAGTTAATCTAATTTAGTTAATATTATAGCCATTCAATACATTTTTGATATAAACACGAATATATGAAAAATTCTTTAATATATGTGAGCTTAACAATATATCTTAGGAAATGCATTAAGAAATTAGATAGCATTAATAGCAAGACTAAAATAATAGCAATAAATATCAATTAGTCTTATTTTCCAAATATATGCTTTTCAAAGTGATAGAATATGCGCAATTTTTCTATCAAAGGGATTCAGTATAAAATAAATAATGGATATAATTTTCTCGGAACAAAATAAATGAAGGAATCATACCATGTATAGTGATCAAATTCTCCTTTTTGATACAATGAAATGCTTATACTTATATATTTTGGATAATTAAATCTTCTGTTTAAAGTTCAGTTGTGAGAATACTAAAAGTAATCGATAAAAGAAACCTGAAAAAATCTCTTTTTAAGTAGAGCAGATGAAAACTACATTGGGGGGAAATAATGTATATAATGAATTCGACTATTTTAGGCTATTTAATTATATTTGATTTTTTAAATGTGACTTTATTATTTTTTTCTAGATTAAAAAAGTTTTAAACTGGACAAATAACATTAAAAAGAAAACATTCTAATAAAGAAGGGTATTTTGGATCACTAATAAGGTTGTTCTGTGTACAATTCCAAACTAATGCAAGTAAAATACAGTCAAAAGTTTTATTAAGTCAGCTAGTGAAAAGCAATATAAAGAAATCGAAGTGAATTTATGAGCTCAAAACCACTCCATTAATCCTCATGCCCCATTGAAAAAATATCAAGAGGGAACTTTTTTATAACGTTGAAGAGATGATTAATTCTAACTTAAGTAGAAGAATACGTTTTCATGGCAAAAGCATGCTGCGACTGTCTTATTTCATTCTCAATCAGAATGAAAAATATGCTTTTCCAAAACTTTGTTCCAAATACCTCTGAAAATATAGCTTTGGTAAATTTTAAGAAAGAAGTGGACACTTCTAAGAAAAATGGATCTTGCTTGGAATCCCTCCAAGCAAATTAGAAGCTAATAGTGATTGTTTGATTTACTCGAAGGAATTGTAGAGCAAATATCAAAAATTTGGATGTTTAATTTTTATTTATCTTGTAAAAGAAGAAACTAAAAGTATTCATTTTAGAATTCATGCCAAACTTTTAGTAGCATATGAAACAGGAGAATAAATATTCTCACAGAAATTATTTAGGGCTGATAAGAAATAACAGCTGATTGTTTATAAGTGAATTATTTTTTTTTATGTTGTAAATTTCGTTAGAGTTGTGTTCGATAATAAATTTTGTACCCAAAATAATTCATTTATATGAATATTTATAATTTCTTTATATAATCCTTATATATATATATATATATATAGTGGTCACTTGAAAATTGTTGTTTTTTTAACTTTGCATGCTTATAGAAAATGTTCAATTTCGCAAAATGTGATCTCTTACATATGATTTTAAGGAGAATTTAATGCTAATTTCAATATAAAAAGAAAAATTCAAATATTTGCAATACAAAAAAGTTATTACTTTAATCTGAAAAACAAAGACAGTGATGAAAGACTAATTTCTAACTTTCCTGACAAATCGTTTTTCTTGTTCTGGGAACCACTCAAATGTTAATAACTGCTTGCAGAAGCTGACATCATGGTTAAAGTTAGAAAAAGTCATTATTGCGCTTTTTTCTGTAGAAGGAAGACTTTATGTAATCAAATTTTGTTAAACTTTTTAATACACAGTTGGAATTTTTGTAAATATTTCTACTATTTAGTCAAGAAGCAATGACATCAAATAAAAGAATAGATTGGGATTAGAAAGAGAAAAACTATGATAAAACTATGATGAAAGAATAAAAAAACTATGTCTTCAAGATAGAAAAATGTCATCAGAAGTCAACTGAATGATGCTGGCATTTATTTCAGTTCACGAAAAATCACGAGAAGATTATTAGATGTTAGACTAACAGGTAGAACTCAACGAAAAAATCCTTATATCAATTTACAGCAGCCTATAAAGATTACAGTGGGCAAAGGAATGCATTAAATGGACAGTTGATCAGTGGTCACAAGTTATACGTAGTGAGAAAACATTGTTATTCGGTAGTGATGGCAAAAATATGTAAGGCATGTAATAGGCGAAGAGCTACATCCTGACTGCATTCAAGCAACTAAGTAGAACTCAGTGTTATGATTTGGTCATGCATGCCAGAGGACGGTATTGATCTCTTTCATGTTATCGATTCGACATTGAATGCAAGAAATTACACTGACACTAAAACTTGCACCTTTCATCAGTGATCTCATTCCCAACAATGCATCATTCATTTTTTTTGCAGGCTTCCTTGCCACACAGCAAAAATATCGAAAGAATTGTTTTGTACAAACAGCATTTAATTCTTATTACGGACAGGAAACAGTCCTGACCTCAAAACTATTGAGAACTAATGGCACAGTTTGAAAACTCTTGTATATATGAAGCGTTCATCAAATAAAGAGAATTAATTGAGACTATAATTGTTTCCTGGTATCATTCAATAACGAAGAAAGAGCTTAAAACTCTCATTAGCTCAATGAAACATCAGTATGAAGCTGTAATAAAAATTAAAAAAAACTATTAATAACTCACTACAGCCATCAGCATCTAATTTATCTCGAAAATTATTGCCCCTCAACTTTGTTTTGAAAATATTTGAATTTTGCTTTTTGTATTGAAATCAGCGTAAAATTTTCTTTAAAATGAGGTAAGAGTTTGCATTTTGTGAAAAGTTAAATTTTCTATAAGCATACAAAGTTAGAAATAAATTTTCAAAAGTGTCCACAATTTTGGCCACCACTGTGTATATATCTTGATTTTAAATATTTTATATGATATTAATGATATATATGATATATATGATATTAATGATATATATGATTTATATGATTTTATATGATATTGATTCGTCTCAATTATTTCGTTTGAGTTTTCTGACATTTATCGTTTGGAGCTGAATTCTTTTAAAAATTTATGTATATATGAAATATCTGGGAATATTATAATTAAAAAATTATTACGTTATAAAAAATATTTTAACATATTCTTTGTCTGATCTATTTTCAGTACACATGCAAAAGAATTGACTCATTAGCGAACCTAGAAGAACTAGCATGAAATGTTCTAGTAGAATACACTTTGTTTTGCAACGCACGTATTTAGTTTCATATCACTTCATCTGCTTATAAGGGTGTAAGCTGTCTTTAATCAAACTAAAAGTAGTGTCTCA
Source organism: Argiope aurantia (assembly GCA_026543865.1). Classification (NCBI taxonomy): domain Eukaryota; kingdom Metazoa; phylum Arthropoda; class Arachnida; order Araneae; family Araneidae; genus Argiope; species Argiope aurantia. The sequence continues at coordinate 1,807,001 of JAPMOR010118671.1, read as the reverse complement.
CATTTCTTAGTTATTCTTCTCGTGTATGTCTCTCACTATAAATATTTATATCTTGTCTCTCCATCTTTGTGAAAATAATCTTCTAAATACATATTATTAAAATATTGAAATAAGCTAAGTGAAAGCAATTCAAATGAAGAAACGTATCGCTTGTTAGAGCAGAAATTTTCAACAGACTACGAAACAGCTGTTTTTAAAAATAACACTTCTTGCGTCAAATGCTGAGGCAGATGGCTTTGACAAACGTTAAAGAAAAACATTATGTAGAGTTTCATATTTTTTACAGATAAAATAAAAAATTAAATCGTTTGAAACATATAATCCAAATAAATACCCTTGTATCTTTTCTGTTACGCATTTCAATCATATTTACATTGCAATACCTCTGAAACATATCGAGTCCTCCAAAAAATGAAATTTTTGCTCAAAAATATTTTAAATACGAACAAGGCAAAATCCTTCAAAGAAAGCGAGAAAGAAGTCGACGATTCAATTGTATTTCAATATTCTTGAAGCTACCCCAGAGCAGTTCATTTACGTCAAGAAACGGTGAAGGAGATGCGTGAAGAGAAGTGGTCTCGTTCAGTTGCTTTCTCAGCAACTATTGACTTTTTGCCAAAAAGCAAACTCTACAGCTGTTCATCCCAGACATGACGAGAAACAAAATTTTCAGACTTGTATTTTCTAGATTTCAAATAAGAAAAACGCTAGTCTGTGAGACAAGGACTTTAGTCGCCGCAATTTATTTTTGTATAAAATTATTGGCTAGGGCTCAAAATTTAATCCATATATATCAATGTTTAATATTCCATTTAATCCATTACATTAGAATATTCCTTTAATTCATGCCTTTGTTACATGATCGTTAAAATATGTAAAGAATGCCACAAAATTAAATCTAATAGTTAGTCAAAAATTAGGCACTTGAATAATGATCTTATACTATCACGAATTCAAATTAGAGGCAATTTTGTAAGATAAGAAATCGGGTAAACGCATGCTTACCCGATATATAAGTTTCGTAATTATTAAATTCAGATTTTAGTATGACAGACAGTTTGACGTAGAGAAAGCAAGAGTTAAAAATATCAAAAAGAAAAATCTCTTGCAAGGAAACAAGATATAGAATTAAAAATATTTAAAAGTAAAAAGTACTTTATACATTTTTCATAGATAACTTTATTTGAATTTTTGGAAACGTTTAATTGTATTTAAAGCCTGGTATGAATACAAAATGCCAATAGCATAGTTTAGAAATAAAGTCATGCGTTTCTATAATGATATATTTTAATTAAAACTATACTTCTATGAAGCTAATATGGTTATTTAAAAAATTTCAAATTAATCTTTGTAAAAAAAGATTTGATCAAATAATTCAGTAAAGTCTTTATTAATACCAAATCAGATACTCTTGGATTCAGAAGTTAGAATTCTTTAATGGGAAATAGATGTTTCAGAATTTAAAAAGGAATAATTCAACTTTTGAATACACCTTTTGCGTATAATCTTTTAGTATTAACTAAATTGGCGAATTAAGACGCTTAGAAATTAGTGCATGGCAGAAATTCTATTCATATCTTTAGTCCGACTATTATTTATACCTTTTAGAAATATTAGGAATTCCTGTCCTGTCTCCTTCTGCGTAAGTTTTTGAGCATCAATTCAGTCTCGCCGAACATCATGTTTTCATTTCAGTTCGCCAATAACTTAGCAGTAATGTATTATTAATCTCAACTGCACTGACATGAGCTTCATTCTAAGAATATTAGGTCAAAGTATTGCTTTTGTCGTACATATGAATAGGAATACTCCTTCTAAAGTGCTCAGACACCTTTCCTTCGCAATCAATAATCTATACACGGTAGCAATAAACTCAGAAAAGGTGTTCAGTCAAATTATAGTCTAGAAAGCAAAATTGGTTTGCTTCCAGAAAGGTCATTGAATATCAGTGCAGACATAATTGATTAAATCCTAATACATGTGTCCACTCTGGCGTCTTTAAATCATTGGTGCACCGGTTACATTTCATAAAAATATAAAGGAGACCAATAGCCTAAACTTTCCATGTATGAATGAAAATTTAAATATTTAAAAGGATAAAAGTACAATTGTTGCGATATTTGTAGTTTAAACGCTTTTATTATAATGGCGCATTTTTTTATAATTCATTTCCAAAATATTCATTTTAAAATACGAGTGCAAAAATAATATAATGAAGTCTAAAGTTTGAGACCATTTCAATGTTCAGATTATCACTGTTTCGCGTTCGTAGCAAATAAATTAAAATAAGTTAATTATTAAGTTAAAAAAATTATTTAATAAATGATGCAATAAATTAAATTCGATTATGAGATCTTAATCCTACCTTAAATAAGTTATTGAACTTATAGATTTTAACACCTTTGAAATATTTCAAGTGAGTCATCTGATACAAGGAAATGTTAGCTACTGCAATGTCTTTCTCTTAAAATTTTGATAATCAATAGTTTTATTACATAATTTAATATTTTAAAATTATCTTTACTTTATCAATTCCTGATATATTTACTCTATAATATATATTGAAATATTTCCTCTTACTTATGGTAAATAACCTGTCCCAAAACCTTCAGGGAAGTAAAACTGACATTTTAAAAGCTCTAAAATAGGGAATATATTTAACACTAGTTTTCCAAATACGCCAAAGAAATAAACAAAGTTTGATAGAATTTTTTAAAAATCAATTTCTTTTCTGCAATCATTTCTTATTCGTTAGGAAGTAATGTATACTAACTAGAATTTAAATGCTGAACAAATTATGCAATAATACCAAAACTAATAAAAAGCCTATTTTAGAGCTTTATTAAATAATTCACTCAATAGCAAAGATTTAATAGTATTAAAAGTTTAATTAATAATTACACTTTTTTTGAAGAATCAAACATTTATAATATGTAAAATCTCCAAAAATTTTCAAAACGTTTATAAGAATTTCTTATAAAATTGTTCATAAATATTATTAAAAACAAAATATTTCAAATTGTACTAAAGAATTAAAAACCAGTATAAATCTATTTTTCTTGAATCGTAATTGCGTATATTAAATTGAATATGAACCTTTTATATAAACCTTTATATAAAACCTTTTATATAATCAAATTATACAATTTACTAATTAAGATAGATGAAAAGTTTTTGAAGTTTCTTTCTTTTCATTGATAAATTCTAAATTCGTATTCTTGTTACAGATAAATTACAACTGAACTGTAAAAAAAAAAGAAAGAAACTTCATAGTTTTTAATAATTGGCATAAAAAAAGTTTCATTTATATCTATCTGTATTTATTAAATACAAGCAATATTTACAACACCAATTATTAAATATCTCGGGAAAGTACAAATAATACATTTTTATTAATAATATGAATTTCACTTTATTTACAAACTTTTATATGTAAATATAAAAATTACGCAACCGTTAACTAAAATAGATGCTTAAACCTATGTAAAAATAGGAACTACTTTTCTTGATACTGACATCATAAAAACAAAATAAATGACGATGGTTTCCAAAAAACAAAATTTCTTTATCGAGTGAAAAAAATTATCTGAATAATCTAAGCATATTATAAAAGAATTTAATCTTGATTCTATTTCATACAATAGCTTAACAAACCGCCTATTAAATTAATTTTGCAAGAAACTGCAGAATCGTATTCAAATTCTTAAATCTTCCATTATTTCCACCTCAAATTTGAAGGATCAATTCTTTACTCCCTCATTTAGCTGCTATTTGAATATACTTTACTCATCAAAAACACCCCGAATACCATTTTATCAAAAAAGACTTCTGTGGGAAAATAAATTTTTTTCCAGACATTTTTTACTTAAAATTATTTCAGCCAGTAATCACCTCCTGACGAACTAAAACTTATTTCTTTAATCTTTACAGAATGAAAACTTCTCTATTTTTAGAAACTCGAAAGTATTGCGAACAGTTCAACAGACGCTCGCATACTTTTCATTCTTACAAAAATATATCAATATTTATTTTATTAAATAAATTATTATACAAATTTGCAAATAATAAGCACAGAAAAATCTTAGCGAAGACTTAGAATCACGTAAGAGACGCATGGATACACATAAAAAGGGAAATTCAAAAAAAAGAGAAACTATTGTCGCTAGCGAAAGTCCTATATGAAAATGAATATCGTAATTCAAGCTAAATATGAACAAAATTCTTTTGAAAACACCATAATGTCTTTAGAATCTTAAATTAAAATTATCTTTTAATTAAATTTTTCATATATAATTTTACAAAATTTGGGAGGTTTGTGCGTAAAAATATTTCTGTATTCAAAATGTTTGTGCTGAAATGTTATATTCTACTCAAATGCGATCCTTTAAATTATATTATTCTAAACTTGTTCTACCGAATTTTCTTTATTTATGCATTTAATTTAATTTATTTCTTAAACACTCGAATTTTATACCCTTTAATAAACGCATATAAAGCACTTTTAAATTATTTATTTTAAAAGTTTAAAAATTAGATTGTAACTTTTATTTCTACTAAGTAATAAAATTTGAATTCAATTTATTTCGAAATATTTAATCTTATGCGTAACAGAGAACACGGTATTTTTTTTAATCTAACTGAAAAAAAGAAACTTAGTTTTTAAAACTTTCCGTGAATTCCTTCAGGCATTTATTCTCTTTTCTACTTCAAGATTAGGCTTAATTGTCTATTCCTAAATGATAGCCACGCCTTAATATTCTCTCAGTCAATCTTCTACTTTATTTATCCCAGAATTAATTTTTTTATGAAATAATTTTATATCAAACTTGCAAAAAATAATGATAAAAGATGAAAACTTACTATGTGGAACGGAACGAGCTCTCTGGTTGAAACTCGCAGAGAAGACGACCTTATGAATGACACTTCACTGCAACGCACCGCGATTTTTACTTTAACTCATCGAAACTAGTTTGCGCCATCTAGTGACCCCGGAAGAAACTACGCTGTTCCGATTAATTTATTCTTGATGATAAAGCGACTCCAACTAGCGGCGAGAAGGCTGCGTTGAAATGCGGCTGATCGGCGCCCGAGAGGGTGATGGATTAAATAGTCTAGCTAAACCACATTTTCGGAACTTTTCTATCACTTAATCTTTTGGGTTCTGGGGTTTTTCCAGATTTTTGGTCCTAACTGACCTAAAACGTACTTTATCTATTTGACGAAAACGTAGCTATTTAATAAATTATTATGTTTTATTTGTAATTGCGATGTTAAGCAATAAAAAAATGAAATAAGTTATCTACTGTTGCTAATTCAACTGTGAGAGAAACTTTTTAAAAAAATCTTTTTTCGCTTTATAATGCTCGAAACTTGCACAGGTTTCAAAATTTCTTCTTTATAATAGTAGGCAGATGTTTTTATTCAAGAATTGTCAATAAATAAATTAACTGACCACATATGAAGATCCATCCTTCATTTATTTAAATTTGTGTTTTTGAATTCCTTTGAAAATCAAACTTTTCCTTCTGTTTTTTCTATTTATCAGAATTGCCTATAAGTTTCAAGGTTTAATTTTACTTCAAAATTGCAATCATTTTTGTAATTTTGAAGTGAAACAAAATGGGGATAATCAAGCCAAGGAAAAATATTTCAAGAAAAATTAGACTTAATTTGCAAGTTGATATTTTCCATTATGATAATTATTTAAAAATTGAAGTTTTCATCTTTGATGCATATTTACTGAATAAATCGCGTTTGTAGCAATTTCGGCAATTTCTCCTACATTCTTGGAAAGAAAATTTTACCTCATTTGTTTCAACTTTTTATTCATCGTCTTTCCATATTATTATCAATGGAAGATCAAACGAAATTTTAAACTTATAATCTCGATAGCTGTATATTTTTACTGGAAATGGTAATTAGAAATAGAAAAAAAAATAAGCAAATTGTTTATTTAGAAATTGAAATAGCCTATTAAACAGAAAAAGATAAGAAGTTTACATTCAAGTTGGGGTATAACTCACAATCTTAATCTGAGTGTTTGTCCAGACGGAGTACTGAGACCGGATCATAGAGATTCCAGATTCGATTTTACCAAAAAGACATCGTGGTTTAATGCATCTTAAATACATAGATGCCATACGTTGTTTCTTTTACAGAGAGAGTACTAAAGTTTGGAAAAGGAAATAACCGGCGTCAAATATTACAACGGTTCAAGATTATTTTTGTCTAAAAATAGCCATTGTGGTATGCTCTCATTTATTTGTCAATCAGATTGAATAAAAATCTCCATAAAAATGTCGAAAATTCAACACTTCAAAAAAACATTGCACGTAATTTTTCTTAAGGAATATTAGTAACCTCAACATCCAATAACTAATTTTTAAAAAAAGAGCTTCAACTTTATATTCATAGGCTTTATTGTAATTTATTGTTTATTCAATTTAGATAAAAAATTTAAATTTAGTTATGTCTTCATAGAAGACAAAACTATTCAAGAATTTCAAACAATTTCCTAATTGAACAATAAGACAAATTTGTTTCGAGCCAAACGCTTTTCAACTAATTGGCCGGTTCTTTTTTTTTTTTTATTGTTTAAAGATTATTTTTCAACCCATTCACTAGCTTTGTTTTCAGAAGAAATTAAATTGAGCTTTCTGTTAGAAAACAAAGACTGTTTGTCTTCTTGTCTTCCCTCCAATTTCCAAAAGATTTAAAAGTAAAAAGAAATACCTTAAGAAATATCTTAGTCTCTAAACCCGATTAGTTAGATTTTCAGATACCTATAAAAATAATAAGCAATTCATTAGGTTCAAAAAAATTTCTATACAATGAAAACATGTAATCCTGACATATCTTTAAAAATGATTTGATTCCTTAAATAATATAATTGATTAAAATAGAAATGTCAGTTGGATTGAAATTCAAAATATTTAGAATTTTTCCACCTTTCCAAAATTAATAAATAAAAAACCAAGAATAACCGAGACATTTATATGTTGAGTAAGAATTAAAAATATCCATTAATATAATTTTGGAACAGATTGAAATAAAAATGTATGTTTGCACAAATGGAAAATGTAAGTAAAAATTACATTCTCAAAACACCATGGGAAATGATTATAAAATTCTCTAACTCGATGTTTTCAATTTTGATAGTAAGATAGTATCTATTACGTGCAAAATAGTTTATTTGAAGAGAAATTTTTCTGGAAAAAAATAATTTGTTAAAATCAGGTACCATTATTTCTCATACAATTTCAGAAATAGCCATCAAGAAAACTACTATTCAAAAAAGGAAAATCAATATATTGAAAGTATTTTTCATTCATACCTAAATAACCTGATAAAGTACATTTTGCTGAAATTTTCATGTATCAAACAGATTATCGTTTACTTTTTAGTTCAATTTAGTTATATTAATGTCTCGTTTCAAAGCAAAAATAGGGCTGTTTGGGGACGGACCTCGTAATTTTGAATCCCGGGCAGATTAAGAGAACGACACCTGATCTAGCACACCCCTCTCCACACTTCCGCACCACACCAGAGGGAGGAAGAATTATCGTTAACATTCTAAAAGACGAGGGTTAGACATGGGGGGGGGAGAGAAGTATTCATTGTATCCAAAACGCGCAGCTCTCGAATACCGTCCATTCATTAGAAAGATTCAACAAGCCTGTTCATTATCGCTCACCGTTGCCGAATTTTTAAATGATTGAAATTAGGACAAGATCGTGCTTATATTTCTTTAAAAACAGGAAGGACACATGGGGATTTTCAAATCCTCTCAAAGAAATGGTTTCCCTTTCAATTAAAACAGACCAGAAAACTTTCTACTTTAACACACTTGATATATTGAATAACGCAAAGTGATTGTGAATATCTTGAAGTAATTCTTCAACTATACAAAATACAGTCATTCTCTGCATTTTAATGAAAATCTATATACCTAAAGATGGTTATACCAAAGGATATTTCAGTTAAATTTTGCGGAAACGTATAAATAAAGAGGACACCCAGTGTATGAGAATAATTTCAAGGATCAATTTGCATAAAAGACAAGATAATAATTATAAATAATATTATCGTCAAACCCAAAGATATGCAGGAATCTGAATGATCAGACCGCAACGAATATCAATACGGGCATTGATAATCAAGAAAAATTCATCCCATTATGACCGTCGTATTCATGAATACGCCGTTAGCATGTACGTGCCGTTAATCAGAGATACGGCACGTCAACAAGTGGCAGCATCTTTGTTACAAATATGGCAGCTTCTCATCTTAGTACTCATGGTAGAAAAATGGATTGCATTCCTTCATGTGATAAGTCAGAAATTCTCATAAGAATTCGAAATTCTGGATAATGAAATCTGTTTTAAATTATAACCACTAAATGATGTTCACTTTACAGACAGCCAGACATTTCTTTTTTTCATAATATCTTTAATGATTTCATTCATGTTAAAATATTTTTAATGTTATAATGATGTATTTATTAATTTTTTAAACATTTCCTTTGCTTTCAAAATTATACTTTAAATTTTTACTTTTCTTAAAGATCTAACATTGTCAAAATTTTCCGTTTCTATATGTTTAATTTTTAAACATATTTTAGTTATCAGAGATATCAAGATTTATTAGATAATAAGAGATACAATGTAAGATGATCGGTTGTTCTTTTTTTTAAAAAAAAACTCCTTAGTGTTTTAATTTTCGAAGGGTTAAGAGAAACTTCTAGAAATGTTTTTATTTTATAGAAATTTCTGCTTTACACCTTTTATTAATTTTTATATTTCAAAATTTCACAGAAAAAATATATTTTGAAATTAATAAAATAATTATCTAGATCATATCTACAATTCTCTGCATTATAAAAATTTAACTAATACCCGATTTAAACTTGATAACTCTATAAATAATTTGAGATAAATATATAGCTTTATAGTTTCATCAAATGAGTATATTTAGTATATATGACACTCGTTGGCTCGAATAATTTTTGGGTTCCTAATATCTTGGGGGCCCTATAGCTTGCTTATGCGTACATCCAGCACTGACCAGTTATGCTTAACATTGCAGTACAATTCTGCAGCTGTCCGGGTATTACACCCACTAAAAATAATGGAAGCTTACAGTTTAGGCTTTTTTCTCCTAAACTAAAATATGCGAGATTTGATTAATAAAAAAATAACTTATCGAAGGTTTAAAGAACAGATTGGCAGATAAAAAAAAATAATCTACAAATATCAAAATGTTAATTTTATTTTCAGTCTTAACGGTTTCCATTAGTTTTCAAAAAGGAAAACAAAATCAATGAAAAAATTTTAATGAAAAAATTCTTTCTGGGCATTTTAAAAATAAGCATAAGAGATTCAGTGATTTTATAAGATTTATTCTTCCCGTAAAGAAAATCGTATTTATTTTGAAGATATTTGAAAGTGCTACTCAAATTAAATGCTAAAACTTTCAAAACTTGTTATGCATTAAATTTGATTTCGAAAATAAAATAAGATTCTGGTATTCGAATGAAATTTAATAATATGCGGAAAAATTAATTAGGTCCACGAAAAGCTGCAGAAGAAATTTCAGAAAAATTAAATAAATGATTAACTCGCTTTTATATAGTTTTAATCAACTTGACTTCTCCAGTGAGGGAAAAATTGGATTTTATAATGGAATTTTTATTCACTTCTTGGTATGTTAAAGCTTTGAAATGATTATTCTCGATAAAAGCATAGAGCATATCATAATATTTTCAAAACAATTATCTGTTTATCGATTTAAAAAGTAAATTTTGATCCCATGCAAATGGCACAAAATGATAATTAACTTATACAAAAATTCGATTTTTAAATCCCAAATTATTAACAATAAATTCTAAATTAAAGACTAAAAAAGTAAAAAATAATAAACGCAAAAGAAAAATCATTTTAACTCACTAATAAAAAATGCGTTTCGAAATTTTTTTTATCAAATTTTAATTAAAATACCTCTTTCGTTAAAAGGAAGAAAAAAGTTTTATAAAGGCTTTATATAGAAACATTTATTTGCTTCTTACTCCATAAAGGGGAAATTTATTTTCCTTAAGCCATTTAATTCCGTCCAATTACACTTTTCTAGTTTCAGGGAGCGTATTCTTTTATTTTAATAGATAGATTCCATAAATAAAATAAATTGTAAACTGTTTGTCTTTTTCACTTGTTAAAAGCAGGAGTTTTGTTGCTCAGCCAAATTTCCATTTTCTCACTTAATTTTATAAATATGTGATCAACGATTTAGTTACTTAGAAAAATGGTGCAAATTTTTGCTTAATTTTTAAGAGTGTACGAATTACTCAAACGTTGAAAATGATAAAAAATATTTCGGTAAAATTCTGTTTTTCACATTTCTGGAATTTCTTTTGCATTTACAAAAACCCTTCTAGAAAGCTTTGTATTGTTTACGTTTACAGTGTTAAAAAAAAGCAAATATTTTGAGCGAAATTTTCCCTTTATATCTTTCCTTTTATATTTCAACAATTGCTTATTTTCTTTCTTTCACAGATTTTTTTTATCATTTTTTTATCCCATATCATTTATTTGAGAATAAAATTCCCATTCACACGATTTTCAAACAAATCTTATTTATGATATTTTGTTACGATTTGATTTTTCTTTCACCTCTTTTATGCATAAAGATAGAAATCTTATCCATTTTATTCTGTCTGAAAGGTTTATATGTTTGAAATATAGCATTGTTTCCTCTTCCTCTAATTTTAATAGAAAATATGAAAATTATTGTTGATATCTTTGTGCAACTACAAAATTGAAGGTTTTTAAGTATGGATTCGGTTTGAATTTAAGTACGAATTATGTTATAAATATGAATTTTCTCTTGTTTATATAATGAATCACTAAGAATTTATGTACTTTAATAATTTACTTCTTGATTGTATGAAGGTAATTTAAATATGCTTACTAACATTTTATAACAGCATCAGACATTAATCTAATTAACTATTCTTTCTCAAAAATATTTTAAAAATTTTAAGTTATGAAGTCCACATGAATAAAAATGAATGGTATTCTTTATTTGCAAGCTGACACATTTAAGATTATCATGCAAAAAATTGTTGCTAATTAATCTATTCAGCTAGGTTCTGTAAGTTATAAGCTCATCTAATTATTATATCCGTCATCCTTTCGTAATTTTACTGTAATTTCTCTTACCCTGAGGATTTTCCCTCAATCTCCCCCGGAATATTAATAGTTCCGAAATTAATTAGATAATCTCGATTGATTTTAATCAAATTTCGATTCCATATACTTGGGGCCATCTGATGGTAAATTTAATAAATCCATAGTAAGATTCAAATATATTTATAATAATTACGAAATATCTATTTTAAAGATAAAAAGGTGAAAGATTAAGGAAAAGTAAAATATTTTTTATAACTCTTAGTAATACACTTAAATGTAGAAAATATTTTTTTAAGTCAAAGATACTGAAATCAAAAGAAAATCACGCAAGTGTGATATGCTGAAAGAAGTATTAAGAATTAAGATAAAATAAATATCATAAGAAGGAAAATCTCTTTGTATTCATTAAAAACAAAGTGTAATATAAAAGTTATTAAAATTTGAATTTACTTAAAGAATTTCAGCAAGGCCTTGAGATTTTAAGATTTTGTTTTTACCTATTCGATTTCAAAAAAAATGTCTTCTACTTTTTAGTATTCTAACAAACACATTTTTTAAAGAAAAAAAAACCTTTTTATTTCCATTAACTCTGTAATTGATTTTACGCGCAACAGACGCAAAAGTTATATATTTAAAAAAAAATGCTTGAATTTTGCATGCTACATATCACATAATGCAACTAGTATTCAAAATTCGCATATTCGGCCTAAATGCGAGACCTTAATATTAATTCCTTTTATTTAACTTTATTAACGCTTAATTAACGTTAACCTTTTTTGAAAAGAGGGATTTCTGTAATGGATATTTCATTTACTCTTGATGTGATAGAATTTTGAAATTGTGTACACTTATGGGTTTTTAAGCATATTACATTTTGATATTTTTAAAACTAAATTATCAAATGACCGATGAATTTTATTAACTTTTAATTCGATGCACGCTTCGCCACCTGATTATGAATCTGAAGAATTTGCTTTCAAATTTCCATAGTATTTATAATAAATATATCGCAAATCAAATACTAAACAGTTGTAAGATTAATTAAAATTAATTTCTACTTTTTAGCTCATTAAAATAATGTTTTTTAAAGTTATTTTCATTAAATTCGTCATTGCATGAAATATAGCACATTGCATTCATCAACCTAAATATTTATACCTCAAACACTTTTATAACAATTGTAGAGAACATGTAATGTATTCAAAAAATAGGAATAAATGTTCTACTTTATGAATATTAGCTCTTTGAATGAATATAAAAGGCAAAAGACAATGTTCCGTACTTAATTGAGAATCAGCAAGTTGTCGTGTGCCGTTAGGTAATTGGAAATTTAATATGGCAAGACTCAGTAACCATCAGTTTAATAACTATACTGTTCGACAACGTTGGAATCAGCTCTATTATTCCCGAGACCTATTAAGCATGGTAGATCTAATGTCATAATGAAGAGTTGGTTCAATTTACAGCTTTAGCTGCAGAGAGAGATAATAAGCTGACAACAGCAATGCATCGGCCTTCTCTGACATGGATAAAATTATTCCTTTTGGCAAGAAGAAATTATCTTGTAGACGATATTTCGATCGATTTAGAAATATCCTAACTATATCTTTACTACCAGTCATTAGCCATTACATCGCATCTAAATTGATGGGTATATTGCTCAAATCGAACAGAATCGAATCTTTTATCCAACCATATGATAAATCAAACTAATCTTATGTAAAATTAATCCCCAGATGTACTTGAGGATTATACTATATGTCCAAGTTTTTAAAGTTTAGTAACAAACTTAAAAGAAGTTGTGTGGGATAAGTTTGGAGTTGTAAAAATACTTTGTTTAATGAAGATGACATCAAGATATATCTAGAATTTGTTCTAGATTTTCTTTGGTTTAAGGAAGGTGATATCTAGATATATCTAGAATTTTTTTTAAATGATAGTTTAAATGAATGTTTTTAAATCAAACTTTAGCCTTTGCATAACCACTAAATCAATAGATATATTGCTCAAAACGCATCTAATATTAGATGTAAATATCAAGTAAACTAATGTATGAGAAAATGTTGAATAGACATTAAATATATAAAATATATAGTATACCTGGATAGCATAAATCCAGGATTCCGACTTCAAATATGGTTTTGTAAGATAATTTTGAAGCTACAAAACTACACAATTGATGTTTTTCTTTTATTTTGAAAAGTCAGTAATTGAAGAATAATTGTAAAGCCATTGTCTTTAATTATTCATTGAAATAATTCAGCCATTCATAAAAATTTATTGAACAATTTAACGAGCAAATTTCTCGTCCGGTTTATTTTAATTTAATGCTAATCAATGCTATTTTGAGCAATTTTATTTTCTTATTTATATATAGTTAGAATAACAGTAAAAATTTGACAAAAAAGTGGAATTGAAAGAAATTATCTGAATTAAGAAAAGTTCGCTAGTAATTAAAGTCTGAAAAGTCTTGCTATACATAGACAATGTATATATTTAAAATAAATTCTTGTTCACAAATGCGAAAAACGGCCTAATTAAATTCAAATCTAACAAAACAAATCAATAATCAAAATAATTATATTAACTATCTGAAAATGTGGAAGCAAAACGCAGCTGAAAGTTCAATTTTAATTTATTAATTTTCAATTTATATATTCGATTTTTATTTTGATTACTACCTATTTCGAAATAAGGATTCCGGTGGGCATGTCGCAGAATCATGGGTTCAATTTCGCGGAAAATTTGCCGCATACAGGGTCTTTGATTGATTAAATGGGCAGAAAATCACACACCCTCTCATTGGTGTGCGAAGATGGAATGATCTCTCACGTGCCATCCTATCTGTCAGATACCATCCTATCCTACAATAGTTTAAAAGTACGAGCGTCGTTCCAAAATAGCTTTCAGGTAGCTTCAAATTGGAATGCAAATCTAACTGATTAAATTAAAATATCTCTTAGCACTGAAACAAATATCTAAAGTTTTTTTAATGATATACAACAGTTTAGCTTGGTTTAGTTATACTAATGTCCCGTTTTAAAGCAACACTAGGACAATTTTGGGACGGACCTGGTAATTTTGAACCTCTGTTAAATAACGAGAACGACACTTGAGCTGACGCTCCCTTCTCCATTCTTCCACACCACACCAGCGGGAGGACGTTTGGATTTAGCGTGCACCAGACCTCCTTACATGAAGGTTCTTCGGTGGAATCGTGTCTCTAACTTGAAACCCTCCGGTTCCGAAGTAGAGACCTTACCATCAGGCCACAACATGATATACAACAGATTAAATGAATTACCATCATATTACTTCCTCTATTTATCCATCCAGAAAGAGGGCATTTTTAATGAAAACAAATTTTAGTAGTAATAATACAAATAGTTAAAATATGTATAGCATATAGGATATTGGATAAATAATTAAAATTTTGTGCATTTGGGTTCATTTCCCACAGGATGACAAAATTTTAGAAACTTTCTTAAAATTGAAATTACTTCAAAGTATAATCGGTAACATTAAAATCATATACGATAAAATCCATTTGCGAATTCCATAGACAATTTCTCAGTAAAGAAATGATTCTCGAAGAAAAAATAACTCATGCTCTTTTCCAATTAAATATGAGATTTTTTTTAATAACTTCAAATGCACCAGACGTCTTCAGGATTCCCAAAAGGAAATCTTTTATAATATTTCCTGAATTTAAAATTTGTTTGTCTCTGATTCATTCAATTATATGACACCCATGGGAGGATCTTGGCTTTTAGGAGATTTTAGATTTGTGTGGTAACAAATAGATAAACAAAAGTTTTAACAACACACTTTCATTAGTTCACTAAGAAGTCGAAAATAATTACTTTATCACAAATGTTGGGGCCAAAACAAAAGAAAAAAAGCATTGTGGAAATACTCTGAACACGTTGAGACTTTAATACACATTTGTAATATATTTTAATGAATGCTTAAAATTTTACTTTATTTTATTCATTGTAATGCAGTTTCCTTACCTTTTTGTTTCAGTGCTGTAAGCCTTATTTTTTTTTTTATTACAAATTTTTTATCGAACAATTTTTCTTCTACTTTTTAGAATTGCAATGAAAGAAAACAAAATTTTATTAATTATTTTTATATTCAAATATATATTTCCTAATTAATTAGTATAATTATTATAAATTTTATTCTTGTAATTATTTTTTTCTCAATCAAATACCTGGAGAATACCAAGTGTGTAACACAAAAGTTTAATTATATTTAATTGAAACTTGAAAATATTTATGTAGCCTATTTTTTAAAAAATACAACAGTAAAAAAAAATTCAGAATTATAGCCCTTCAAGAAATGAATGAAATAATCAAATTCTAAATTCCATCCTTCCAAACATCGGCATATATAATTATCCGCCACAGACTAACATTGATCAGAGTTAAAAATATCCCATCCCTTTTGAACTTCATTATTATCGAATACAAAATCCCAATCTGTTTTGGCATCTAAACTGCCAAAAAAAATTATGTTTAAATTGATTAATTTATCGGTGCGTATAAAGGTAAAAATAAATAAAAATTAGTTATGGGGTTGTAAATTTCATATTTAGTTTACCTTTATTTATACTGGATTGCAGCAAAGGGTAATGAGATGAAGTCTGCATTTTTTTTTAGATTCAAACCCATTTTAATAGCTAATTTTAATATAAGCGATCGTGAACATTATCGATAGATAAGATCCTACATCAAGGGAAAAAAGCTTTTAATGTTATTGTATATACACATCTAGTCTTATAGATAATTTCTTTAAAATTTCTTCAGCACTGTACTAATGTATACAAAATTTTCTATTACAGCTTTTTCTCATTAATCTGTAACAACCATGTCAGTTAAATAGTTAATAGAAGTTCATAGAATAGTAACCCACCCAGACGGGCACTAGTCAAGTTAAATTAAAGTGTGTAAATAGAAAAAGATGGAAAAATAAAATAAAATTTGTGAGTGAATGAGTTCTGTACATACCATTTAGTAATAAGATGTTTTAGTTAATTATGGGAGATTAATTTTAACCCTTTGCACTCGGAAAAGTAATTCGATGCATATTCATCGCTCCGAAAAATAAATGCATGTATAATTGTTTTAATTTGTATTTTCCCGAATTATTTTTTACATCTTAACCTTTTGTAAGTATTTTTAATAATTAAAAAATAAACAAAACGTCAAAATGATGCAACGTTTTGAGTGGTGAGTGAGAGTCGCCATCCGTGTACAAAGGATTAAAATGCATTTCAGTAATTTCAAAACAAAGAGTTACGTTAAAATATTTCAAAGATTTAGTGCTTATTTTTGAGCAAATACTAAAACAAACTGAATCAATTACGGCAATCCAGTTTTTGAATCTCTTTCTAAACAAGTTTTAAAATTATCTAAGTCATAGTCTTTTAAGCTTTCGTCATTCGGAATGCCAACTTATTGTCTCGGATATTCATATAAAACTGTGAGCTGCTCCTGTAAATTAATTTCATACTAAATTTAAATTTTGATTACATTTATAATATATTTTAATAACTGATGAACTTTAAAAAAAAAATTTTATATACTGCTTACTGTAGTTTTATTTTCTTCTTCTAGCGGTTTCAGCCATCAATTTTACAATTTTTTTTCGTTGAACTTTAAATTAATAAAAATGTTAATAAAAGCTAACTTTAAATTTTTTAATTCCTTTTTTGCGATTCTACTACATGCGACACATTACTGTAAAAGTAGTTTAGAATTCTAATACATTAAGAAGAGAGTAGGAATTAATAAAACTTAATCCTAAAGAAAAGAAATTCATACATTTCGAAAAATAAAGTTAAATAAAAGTGAGTAAAAATAGAAAGATAAATCCACAGTCAAGTCTTTATCTTTTTCTTAAAGATTTCGTCATAATACTTATCGAAACTGCATTTTGTCTTCCACGTCATTTAACACAACAGCTGCTCTTGATATCGATTACAAAGGGCCGAGCATTATCAATGAAAAAACGTTGTCGCTCTTATTCTTTTCAAAATAACTATTCTTTCTATTTCTTTTATCATATAAGCATAGTTTGTAACAAACAAAATGTTTTAAAAATAAGCAAATATATCATTTCTGTTCAATGTTTTGTGTGTAACTGCCTTTTTCTTAAAAGGTTAATCTCGCATTTATATAAATATATAAAAGTTATGCTTTGTATTCTTAAGTGCACAAAATTTTCAAAAACTCTGAAAAGTACGAATCAAAATCCCTCCTCACATGCATTCAAAGCCTACAATAAATATATATTCAATAAGTGATTTAAGATAATCTCATCTAGCTCTAGTTCACTTGGAATAAGGAACCTTTTTTTTTTTTTTTTACAAAAATGTAATTTTATTTCGAGAAAGAATAAAAATAATTGTAAAAACATAAACAGCAGCGAAGAAGTTTTACTATACGATTTTGTAAAACTTCTTCGGCATATAGTGTATACAAGTGTTGCAATCGAACTATTGCCATTTACATTAATGCGAAGAAAATGAAAATAGAATTTCTTGACAGTTAATATAGAAGCATAGTAATCATAACAGGAAGTAAATATTCAGTGAAACCTAATAAGAACTAAAAGCAATTCGTATCAAGAAACAAATATATGAACTCATTCCAAACAATCATTACTTACAAGTCGAACAATTCCATCTTCCGTCGTCTTCCGATGTTCATAAGTACTCATCTATTCATTGACAAAAATCAGCAAACGATTTAAAACGGCATTCACTACTGTAAGAGTTAATTGGCTTGCAATCGCCGTGTAGCAACCAAGACGCCTTTCATACACATAAATTATTATAGGTTATTATTCATAAGTTTCATGCAAGTAATGCAATACAATGCAATTACTTTCATTTCCCCTTAGGAGTAGTACTGTTGCCATTTACGTTAATAAAAAAAACAGAAATGAAAATGAAGTTTGTTTACAGTTAAGATTGAAACATATCAATCACAACAGGAAATAAATATTCAGTGAAACCCAATGCGAACTAAAAGCAATTAAAATCAAGAAATATAAATATACAAATTCATTCCAAGCTCTGTCATTGCTTACACGTCGAACTATTCTATTCATTACTATTCATTTATTCATTGACAAAAATTAGCGAACGATTTAAAACGGCATTCACTGCTATAAGGGTCTGATTGGCTTGCAATCGCCAATTGCGATCACCATATAGCCACCAAGACGCCTTTCCTACACATTATATAAATAGGGAAACAAAAATGTATCTAATAAAACTGAAATTCTGAGTGCATTTTAAATTCATGATATTTTATTAACTAAGGGCCGATGCTGGTTAAAATGTGATCAGATAAGTGTGATTCCACTGTAATTACAAAGTTAAAGCTATTTAAAACTGCTTGTGAATTTTTTGAACACCCTATATGAAGTAGACATCCTTTATAAGCTAAGCTATCATTATTTCCCCTTTTTTCTGGAAGGAAAATATCTTATAAAATTGCCACATGATCCCTTGGGTTATGGTTAGAAAAATCAAACAAATGTAATTTTAATGAATACTTCTAAGAGGAAATACAAGTAATTGAATTTTATTGCATTACTTGTGAATAATAAATGATTTCTGTGATCGAATAAATGAAAATATATGTTATTGTTAAGCATTAACTACAATACTGGAATGAGTTTATTAAAATGAAAAGAATTTAATTATAGAATATAGATACCTTTCTCGTTTAAGACAAATATTTTTTGACTCGAGTTGAAAGAATATGAATAATAAAAGAATGTTAATGCTCATTAATCTTTAGAAAAGACAGTTTTTTTAGACTTCTGCAAATGTAAAAAAAATTTTATTTTTCAACAAATGATATTTTTGTTTCAATTTCTATGGAGAGTTTATAATTTATGCAACATTTATTTATGAAAACTATTATTATTATTTATTTATTTTATGTCTACACTGCAGACAATTCTTAGGGGAGAGTAGGGGCATTCCGAGTACATAAGGAGTTTTAAAATAGTAAATTTAGTAACGATTTTTCATCTACCAATTTTGAATATCCTTTTAGTGAGAGCAATTCTTTTTTGTCCAACCATTTTACTTTTTCTAACTAACCGATTTACTAAAATGCATCTTTGCGCGATATTATCTCCTACAGCGGGTAATTCCGCGCACGTGACTTTCAGCTGAAATTTTGTAAATTAGAAGAAAAGGCATTGTTTCGCATGAACTCTATAAATGTAAATATGAATCCAATTTGTACAAAAATTCGCATGCTTTACTTGCATGAAGAATACATTATTAAAATAACTAAGATTATTAAACTAATTTTAGATAACAAAGTTAAAATTCAATAAGTTTCTTATCCACTATAGTCTTTAGGAGTTCATTAAAGCTAACAGAGTAACTAAACTCATTATCAGTTTTCAAAGCTAAGATTCCGGCAGCATTGACAGTAGAAACGTTTGTGACATTATTTATTGTTTTTAAAGATTCTAAGGCACTGAACTGTCGTTTACTTATTTACCCCAACATTTTCACAGGCTTTTGCATCGTTGTGATTCGGTTTCTTTTATATTTTAAATTCGTTTTTCAATTAATTTGTACTTTTCAAAAATTACTTGTAAGTTTTAAAGCAATACCTAAGAGATGCTTTAGATGAACCATGTCGTTCATCTAAAGAAGGAAGTAGAAAACTACTTTCATCTTTAGATGAACGACATGGCTTATGATTGTCGGTTAGCTTTCGTTTTTAAAAATGATATGGATCCGTTACGGAAAATCCCTTTTAAATATGCTACATATAATTTCGAAGCATCTATAAAATTTACAAAATACCCGTTAAGTAAAGTATTTTTTATGGAATAATACGACGCACCAGTTTCCATGCTGTGTGGAATTACCTTAGAGAATTTATCAATTCAGCAGGTTTTATTTCGATTAAAAACAGATAGATTGGTTCAATAACTGATTTATTCTAATGGAAAATGTCAGATCTCACAATATTTGCGCATAAAGGTTGCTTTTATTACTTTGAAAAAGTGTTTTACCTTAAAAATTAGAACACCTAATTGTAAGAAAACTTCCATTTCTTCCATATCCAATAATGCACTAATAAAAACAAAAAATTAGACGATGCGATAACCTCTTCTAACACATTACCTTCCACCGTGTATCTTCTAACACATTCCATGAACGTAGATGACCCAAGACAATTTCTCGTGCTTATTACAACCGAAAACAGCTGAGTACAGAATTACCCCGCTTTCTTTCACATAAAAAAATAGTTGAAAAATTTCGAAACTTGATACACATATATTTGCTACTTAATAATTACGAATAGTATGTACGAACTTATCAAATAAGAAGAAAAAGAAGAGAGTTTAGTATAATTCTTAAGGGTTTCATATTTTTCACTTGATTTAATCGTTATTCTGATTGATCCATTTAGCTTGATATTCCGTTTTTAAACAAAATCTTACACTATTGAAGATAATTCGATTAACTTTGAGGTTCGTATATAAAGAGGCCCGCATAATCCGAAATGTCAAGTGGTTTCGTGTTTTATGATTTAACGATAGTATTAAAAATCATTTGGTATCTTTGCACCTTATTTTCAAAATATTATCATTTTATTTTTTAATTTCAAAACGCATTTTCCGTTAATCGTTTGTTATCTTCTCACAACTTTCGTCTGCAATCAAGTAAATGTTTTATATAGGATAAATTTAAAAACTACGTATCTGTACATTGGTTTTCTACCTTCACAAATTTCCATATCATTAGCACATGTAGGTCGATAATTCTTGTCCATAACAAAATGAGGTATTTCCATACACGGTGAATCAATATCAGAATATTATCCACTTATAAAATCTAGATTCAAGATAAATTTTATCTGTCACTAAATAAACAAATATTGAGAGATTTTAGATTGAATGAACAGGATTTCTAGGCAGAAAAGCTATACAAAATATGATACAATATATTGCATTGCAACCCAACAATCTCGATGCAAACCATTCAACTTTATGTGGTATACTTAGGGGCCGCGATGGCCTGGTGGTAAGGTCTCGGCTTCTAAACCGGAGGGTTTCAGGTTCGAGACCCGATTCCATCGAAGAACCGTCGTGTAAGGGGGTATGTTGCACATTAAATCTGTCCTGACCAAACGTCCTCCCGTTGGTGTGGTGTGGTGTGGAGAAGGGGGTGCCAGCTCAGGTGCCGTCCTCGTCATCTGACCGCGATTCAAAATTACGAGGTCCGTCCCAAAATATCCCTAGTATTGCTTTAAACCGGACGTTAATATAACTAAACCAAATCAAAACCAAACTTATGCGGATTTTAATATGGACCTTTTCCTTTATTTTTCTGATTAATTAAGGAAAGGCATTAATGAACCAACGGTAGGAGGAATTTCACCAATAAATGAACATCAGTATATGTCTTCGCCAGCCAAAATTGCGAAGTTGAGTAAGTTTCTATCGTAGATAAGTGGTTTCAACATCATGTCGATGAAATATCTAATAAATTTTTCTCGTAACAAAGTTTTCATCCATCTTATTTGGATTCCATTCTGTTTCTTGTGTTTTTACATTCTTATTGAAAGACAGAATTAGAATGTAGTGAATGAAACTTCAAAATTCAAGAAGTTTATCCTTTCGTATTCCAAAACTTGCAAAAAAAAAACAAAAAAAAAGACTTCTGATATTACCAAAGTATATCTTACCAACGATAGACTTTGACAACTGAAAATCTCTCCAGTAACAATACTTATATTGAAATAAAATCTGAAAATTTAATCTGAATGAATCTGTTGAAAAAGAAAAAATAAAGTTGCCGAAAAATATTAAAATGAAAATAGCAAGTAAAATAAAAATGAAATAATTATTTTTAAACTTTTGAGTTTCCAAAAGATCTATAAGATTTTAAAATCTTAACCCAGAATTGTATAGAACTATTATGGATTTCATACCGGAATTAAATGTTAGAAATCAGCAACGTCTGGTTTCGCAGAGAACTTAATTGGCAAAAAAAAAAATTCTGTCGATCTTCTTTATTTCGTATCAAGAGCAAAAGACTTTCAGTAACGTCAGTATATTCCAATAATAACTAATATTAATTCCAAAGTCTCTATTTTTGATAATAAAGCAATTTTGGAACAAAATTTGTGCTTATGCCTTTCCTTGTTAGAGTTTATAAAAATAATCATCAAAATGAATATAAAGCTAGAGTCCCTCATTAACCAGACTGTCCAATTTGGCTCGAGCTAGAAAATTGGCCTTTAGTGATGGCTCAATTTTTTTAAATTTTCTTTATGAAAACAGCGATAAGAATGATATTTTTAATGAATGAAAAGAAACGCATTGTTGGAATGTTTCGAGAAAACTTCTAAGTTCTTTTTTTGCAACTCATCAAAACTTATAAAAGATACAATTTCCTGAAGTTTTATTTCAGATCTCTTTTAATTATTTTATTGAAATAAAAATGTTTTATTTCAAGTATTGTCTTGGGAGCCAGGCTCTATTAAAAAAAATTATCTCTGATCAACTCGAACAATTTCGATCAGATTCAAGTTCTTTATACTCTTTCGGGAAAGCAGGATTTTTTTTTAGCTGAACCATACCAAAAATAACATGATCAAATTATTTCATCAGTAACTTAATATCAATTGTCCAAATTTCCACATTTCCATATTATCTTAGACTTCGCATATTACTTGATAGTTTTTCTTTTAAATTTATAAGTTTTTTTTAATTCTTACCTCTTCAATTGAATCGCAAATTTGAAATCTTTTATGACATAAGTTATCGTTAAATAATATAAATAATCTATTGATTCATTAAAAAAGAAGTATTAACATATTATTCAAAAACATCATCAGTTTCCTTGATTTATTAAGAATTTATTGTTTTTGATTATTAAATTATTTTTGAACTAAAATATCTTTATGATAGGGAAAAGTGGAATAAATAAGTATTAGATGCTATTCTATGTCAAATTCCTTCCCCGTTTTCTGTAAATATTCCTTTTTTGTGCACTCTCTTCCCCTTCGCGCAATTTGAAATTTTGTACAGCTGTTATTTATGTTCAGATTTATTGCTGTTGTATTTCAGTTCCCATATTTTCTATTTGGATCCGAAGAGATTTCTGTTAACTGGGCGATAATTTCCTTGAAAATGAGGAAGTAATCCATTGAATAGAGTGTTCCTTAGAGAGAGAACATGTGTGCCATGCTCTTGGGAGACGAGTATTATGTCTTTAAACTCCTCTAGCAACTATTTATAATCTGAAACCAGCTGAGTGGGATTTGTTACTTAAGCAACTAATTAACACTCTCTTGAAACAAGCATTTTAAGTAGGCATAGCTTAGCTAACAGAGGTAACCACATTCTATACCAAGCGTTTAGCTTGGCATTACCGTTTTTATTTTAAACAGAAGTCTTACTTTGGTTGTTTATGTTACAACCATGCTCATTTTCGGAATTAAAGTACTGAGTTAACTGTGATTTTAAACACATTTACTTATAAAGGAATTTTGTAATTAATGTTTTACTCCCTAATGTGCTAGAATTTTGAAATTTTTGTACAGTTATTGCCTCTCGAGAACAATGGATTATCTTATGATTTATCTATGATTTTAAAGCTTTTGGTTATCTATTAATATATTAATTTATTGGGTATACAGATATGACTCCGTCTTTTTTTAAGTTAAAAAAATACTTGTTTGTTATAAAAAGTGATCGGTTTATTCAAAAATTTTCTCTACAAAAATTACAGCATTTCTCCATCTTTCGGACAACAAACGAATTCCACGAAGGAAAATAAAATATGTTTGTTTAGATGCAATCTAGTTATATAGCTAATTTTTTTAAATCTGAGATGGAATTGAGACTGTTTCCAGGAAAGGCACTCTGCATAAAGCGGAACAGATAATAGTTTAAAAGAGCAACGTCTGGTGAATACGTGGTTGGGGAACACATCCCACAGAAATGACCACTGATCTGACATCATGTGATCGAGTATTATCGTGCTGAAAACAACCATATCATATCTTTCATCATATTCTGGATATTTCTTTTTCAATGCTTCGTTCAAATTGATTAACTATTACTTGTATCGTTCAACACTGATGGCTTTATCAAATAATGCTTCTAAATCAGCTCCTAAAATTTTGTGGTAGCTTACCATTCTCTTTGAATGTGTCTTGAAATCATCATTTTTAAATCACCGAAACCATTCTTTGCAAGCTTTATTCGATAGGGCATGTTCACTATAAATGTTTAACAGCAACCAATATGTTTCTGCTGCAGTTTCCTTTGCAATGAAATAATGTAACATGACTTCTCACAAATGCTGCTTATTTGGATCAAAACTTAACATGTCTTCTAAGCTGTAATAATATATATTTTTTTAAATATTCACTAGAGGTTACACTTTAATTACTTTCTAGATACTAAGTAAGGAGAAAGTATAATAATCGTTAAAAAATACGAATTCGAGACTTTGACAAATCTCCATATTTCAAACCTCCTCTCGAATCTGAAAAACACTTTTTTGGCATTTTGTCTGTCTGTCTGTGAATATGAGAAAGCAAAAACTCTTTCAGTTAGACAGCTGAAATTTGTAATATGGCATTTCGAACAAATTTCGAGCGACATTCTTTCACAGGATGGCTGTATGTTAGAGTACAAATGGACTCTATAACTATAAAACGCAAACAGCTACCTTGATAAAATTTGGTACACATATTTATCGTCTAAAATATAGATATTTATCAAATTTTGAGCCAGATCTATCGAACAGTTAACCGTCTGTCAGACTGTACTTGCATTTAAACGCAATAACATAAATTAATCAAATTCGGCATGTTATTTTGTGACTACAAATGTAACTTTGTGTTAAATTTTGGTGTCAATAATTTGATCGTTTGTTGGCAAAACACGTCCCAAATACATATTCTCGCAATAGATTCGATTAAAGTGCTAAATTAACTCCAAAAATCTGTATTTCTTAACTATGGTTCATTATTACCTTGTAAGTTATATGCAGCATTACCAATGGTTCATAATTTTATGCTTAGGAAGAAGGGTAAGATAATATGCGAGAAAGTTCGGTGAGAACACTCCCGCTGGTTTTCAAAGCTTGTCAGGTCTTTCGCATACATTCATCTTTCCGGATTTATTTTCTGACAAGCAGTACTACTAACGCCATCTATTAAAAATAAACGGAATCATATTTATTTATCTAATAATTGCAGACATTTCACAGAAGAGTTGCATCTAGAAATTGGATTGAAAAATATTATTTTTTAGATTCTTTAATATTTCTAACTATAAATTATGGGATATGTTAGAAATTTAAAAAAAAATTGAAGATCATAAAAATAAAAAAGTTTTAAATGCCGTTTTATTTATTTATTTATTTATTATTTTTTAAATGGGGTTTAATTTTTGTATTGGGAATCAAGCATTATTACAGAAATATTAAGAGCAATGTTAAAAGAAAGAGATTTTTTTTTTGGATATTCATTGAAAGTTAAAATATATTAACAATGCAGTTAAATTTAAAATTTACTTAGAATATTTACGAGGGCTGTCCAAAACCGAATGATAGTTTTTTAAACTGTTAAAAAAATAAAAATAATTAATTAATTTTACATTTATAGCGGGATAAATGAAGAATAAAGGGCATATATTATAACGGTTACAGCGTCACGATTATGGCCTTTGCAGTTGGCCAAATATGTTTTGCTTCCCTTACGCCAAAAATGTAAGTGATATACGATACGAATAAGTGATTACGCTGAGTAAGTGATATACGACAAATACATTTAAATTTTGTTTACATCTTTAAAAAATCGTCTGCTGAAGCCTATGTGACGGTACAGGAAGCTTAGGAGAGACAGTCCTTCACATCAGAACAGCTAGAAGATGTCTATAATTTTTAAAGAGGACAAATAATCTATTTCAAAGGAAGGCAGACCCGGCGCTTCATTGACTGCTTTAAGAAAAGTATACATTAACACTGCTACTGTGATAGCGAGGGAATATTGTTGAATCCCATTAGGAGCCCTATTAAAAAGACTGATCATTTCATTGGGTGCCACTCACACGTTGCTCACAGAAAAACTCAAATCTTTATGCCAGATGGGTTTCGAGACTGCTCATCATTATCTTTCAAAAATCAGAGTCGCATATTCTATCCATCCTCCTAATAGCCCTGATTTAGCAGCATGTGATTGTTTTTTTATTTTTTTTTTATTTTCAAGAAATTGAAGAAACATCTCCAGGTTTAGTATTTTACATCATCAAAGGCAATGATAAAACCTGCATAAGGGATTTTGAAATACCTACCAAAAATTAGCTTCCAAGATGTCTTTGAAGACTCGGAACAAAGGAGAATAAAAACATTGGAAGAATTTTCCACTCTATTTTTATCCTGTGCTTACGTACATCAGAATCGATCACTTTTACGGTTTTGTTTCTTATATATCTACGTTTAAAATTTTAAAAAATTACGTAAAAGATGTAGGAAACAAAACCTATTTATATACATCTATATTTTTTAATAGAAAAAGGAATTAGAGTAAGAAATTAAGAATATCGTAAAAAAATAAGAATTAAAACTCGTTCTTAGAACAAAATTACTGATTCGAATTAGAATATTTGGGATTTTTATAGAATATCAAATATATATTACATACAATTTATATTCTTAGAAATATAGAATATCAATAGAAGTTAATTTTCTTCAGAATGATATTTTGTATGACCGTTTAGAATAGAGACTGATTTGATATACAGGATAGTATACGACATTGTTGGAGGAAATCGATCAGTTCCCGGTTTAGTTATACTAACGTACCGTTTTTTAAAACAACACTAGAGCTATTTTGGGACGAACTTCATAATTTTGAACCGCGGTCAGGTGACAATGACGGCATCTGAGCTGAAATTCCTTCTCCAAACTTCCACACCAGACCGCGGTAGGACGTTAGGCCCCGATATATTTAGTATGCACCAGACTCGCTTTCATGGCGGTTCTTTGGGGAAATAGGGTATCGAACTTGAAGCACTCCGGTTCCGAAGCGCAGACCTTACCACAGGCCACCACGACCCATCATTTCCTTGCTACGACTCAGGAGGCTTATGCCATTTTTTGAACCACAGTGAATATTTCAAGAAATAAGAATTAAAGATGAGTATATTGTGTATCTGAAAAAAAAAAATACTTTTTTATCAAAACATTAAAAAGGAAAAATGTTTTTTAATAAAAAATCTGAGATCAGAATAAAAACATAAAAATGTGAGGAGTTGAAAATAATAGAAGCTTATAGAACCTCAATAAATAATATTAGAAACGAAAATTCCAAGATATTATATGTATTATAATCAAAATATATTATAAATGTGATTCCGATTTCAATTTATTAATATTATTACAAAAAAATTCTAAATGCACGGATAAAAGAAGTGTTTTTCAAAGTTTTTTTAGTATATATTATTTAGTGCTCCTAAATGATAGTGCAAGCTTTCCCGTCAATTCAAACTAAGGGGCCTTTAAAAACTAGCATAATCCTTAGTTACGTTAAGCATCACATTTTGAAATTACACGAGGACTAATTAAGGATAGATCCTACGATTTTAAATCATAATCACATTACGAGAATATCACTTGATGTATAAATTATCATCGGGAGATCTATCCGCAACAGCAGATTTTCTATAGAATCAGATCCTGAATCAGTGATCCTCTAACCCTGAAGCCAAAACCTTCCGTCAAGCCACCTATCTCGGTCCAAATAAATTTTGGATATGTGTTATATTTATTTTTTTTAAAAATGAGACAAATTTTAATGCGAGATTTGCTGAAGTTTCAATGCTTGATTATCAAGATAAATAAAAACTAAATTCCGATTTTAATATTCGCTTGTTCCTTTTTTTTTCAAAAAAAAAAATACTGTTTCACGGCATTTATTGTTCCGGAATTATATTTATTATTATATTTATAATTATATTTATTAATATAATAACATAGTTCTTTCAAAGATACTGATGAATATTCAGCATTTATGAAGTTTTTTCATCTCTTTTTTTTATTTACTTTTTATTTTAAATTTATTTTGATTATAATTTTTTATTGATTTTATATTTCTGTTTAACATCTTACATAAGCATTTTCCTAATATATCATCTTTTAACTATTATGAATCAAATAAATATTCTTTGTCAGCTGAATTCATCTGAACATTAACTTCACATATATTTGCAAAAATTATGACCCATTTTTAATTTCTTAAATTTATCCATGAATCTAAATTTATCTTGAAGTGAAAAATTGAATTATATATTGAAAGTTTGCGATTAAATATGATTGCGTGTTAAAGGATAATCCATATACATTCATATATGCAATAATTATAGTTAGAATACCTTACATTTTTAAATATGTCAGTTAATCTTTTACTTTACTCTGTTTATTATTTTTTTTATTTTTACAATGAATCCTTTGTATCCATTAATAACACTCGCGCCTGTTTCCTTCTTTAGAGCTGTATAAGTTCTTTAAAGCAAATGATGCTGAATTTTCATATTTCAAATTAATAAATATATATTTTGGATATTCATTAGCTTTATTCTTTGTCTAATATTAAAAGAAACGTTTTTAACTAATGCCATAATTATATATTATATATTTAATTACTTACGAGTCTAGACAGACATTTCTGCATGTCAAAAAACGTTCTGGAATGTTTCCAACATGATAAATCAAAATAAGGTTTTTATAAACAAGACAGTTAATTTTACCTTTTATTAGTTCTTAGCAAAATTAATATTTGGGTAAAAAAGAGCACTATCAAGAATAATTACATAACAAATCTGTCTTGTAGGATTTTTATTATTTTCTTACAGAATAATTACTCCCCCTCCCCAAGAATATTTATTTACCGTATTAAGCGAAATGCTTTTTCAAAATAAATGCATTTTTTTTTAATTCAAACTATAAAAATTTGCTTATATGAATGTTTTAAATACTTAAGAAAATATATATATCCTGGATCTAAACAAATATAATATATTTTTATTCATTTATAAGAGACAAAATGCTGAATTTATACAAATATTTATTTTTTTAAAAAGAAAACATAGTATAACTTGTGATTTGATTTTCAAATTATTCAAAAATCGGAGGAAAATATTATGCTGTTGATTTCGTTCATAAATCTCTGATTTTAAAATATACTTCTACATCTAATGTAAGATGTAACAGATACCAAATAAAGTATACATTTAATAATGCAGTATTTCTAAATTTATTTTTGGAGGGATTTGATTCTCTGAAAATTATCGCTTTGGAAAGTCCAGTTTAATCAGTGCACCTATTTTTTGTGAAGATTTATGTTTATACTTACTTTCTAAGTATTGCTATGAAATAATATAAAAATCGGTGAGTCGCGAAAACAAATGTGCTAAATGTACTTAGCGTCCGTGAACTCATGGGATAATCGTAAGAATAAAATTTACCATAGAACCTAGGATTGCAACCTGCTTATTCTGAGCGAAAAGAGAAAATGCATTTGTCCTAATTTGGAGAAAATAAGTGGTTCAAACAGCAGTAGGACAAATCCATGCTCATATCAAAAATCATTTTTAAAAACTGTTCAATGTATCATTTGTGAGATCCATTAAAAGATACTTATAGCCGGAAAAAAATTGATGCAGTATTTGTAAAACTTTGACGTGCTGCTTCTCTTAACCGAAGCAAAACAAATTTTTTTTGCAACGAAGTCCTCAAGTGTCTCATGCATCAAACGGAGAAAGTTCTGTGGATTCAAATCAGTGAGTGGAATTGATGTCGGAGATTTACCATATCTAATAACCCGCTCGGGATACTTCGCTTTTCAAAAGTGTTTGACAGCATTAACAACAGATAAAGAATCTCCACTGTAAGCTTAAAACTCAGCAAATATAGATCTCGTGATATTCATTTCAAATATATAATTAATAGGAATTTTACGCTCGTCCTGTCTTTTAATTAAATATTTAAAATATTTGAAAAAATAAAAGGAATTGAAACTAACATATGTAATGACAGAAGATAGAAAAATTATTGCGTGTATCCTTAAAGTAATTCAAAATGAAATTAATGCGAAAGTAACGAAAAGTAATTAAAAATAATGAGAAGAATTCGAAATTTTAGCATTAAATATGTTGTTCTTCGCACGACGCTCTTTGTCTATGATTTTCAATATTTAGTAGTTAGAAACAAAACTTTCATGGCATTTTTAAACATGCTACACTTTTAATGATTTTTCAAAATCTTAATATTATTTTATTTATTTACTAGCTGCCTTTGGCGACCAGCCGGTTCGCCAGTATTACCGCTCGCTACAATTTTCAATTAAATATTTTAAGTAACTGGTCTCTTAATAGATTCTCAAACAAAACATTTTTAATCTTCAAATTTTGATAGCCATACCAAACTTATACGGTTGTTTAGATCGTTTCTTTCATTTTCCTATATATATTTTGCTAATTTGTTGTCATTTCCGGTAAAACTTCAACTTT
This sequence comes from Argiope aurantia, assembly GCA_026543865.1. Lineage (NCBI taxonomy): Eukaryota > Metazoa > Arthropoda > Arachnida > Araneae > Araneidae > Argiope > Argiope aurantia. The sequence goes on along the minus strand of JAPMOR010118671.1, from coordinate 1,776,237 downwards.
AATTTAAAGTGGAAATGATGAAATTGCAATTAATATAAAGATATTTTTTAATAAAACCAAGCGTTTTATTTTATTTATCATGTTTATTGTTGTTTATTTATTATTATTATTATTGAATATAACTATTGCAAACAGAATCGCTCAGTATTTAAGAACTACAACTTAAGAATTTACTACTATGTGAACTACAAAATATTTTTCATAATTTATGTAATATCTCAAAGAATAATTCAACAAAAATTTCTCAGATTCAGCATAAAATTCAGTTTTTAGTTTGGCTTTCAATAGGATTGAAATGAAATCAATAATAATATTTTGTTCCTGCCTATAAATATATTTCAAAAATTATGAAGTCTAAATTTAATGCAATAAGGTATCATATTTTGAGAAATATTCTGGACACACCAAATTTTAAATAAATGAATGAATGTTTCTATTTTCCACGATCAACTAAGACTTATTTATGAAGTTTTGAATGTTAAAAATTTAGAAAAACTCCACATTTTCATAATCTTAGGCCAATTAATCTTCAGAAACCTGCGCGCTGATTGGCGTATTTTCTTTGAAACGATCGATGGAAATTCTAAAATTATCCTTTTTTTATTGAATAGTGATATTTAAATTTTTATAAATCACTCAGTTTAAGTGATTGATTTAGTTGATTGGAAATGAACTCTTTTTATTTAAAATATTAGTGTTTCAAGAACATTTTGTTAATCGTGATTTCCACAGCAGAATTTTTATGTAAAATCAAAAATTCGTTACTTATTAGAGCATTTATTGAATCAAGTTACATAAAATATAATCATTTTCCATTTAAATAATTTTAGCAGATCTGTGTCTTACTAAAGGTTTACAAATCAGCTGTGTGACCTTGATTTGAATGGATATCCTGCTCATATTAAACAAAACTTTCCTTAAAATAAAACTAATTTATTGGATTAATAATATAGAGAGTGTAAAAGATCATAAAATAATTTTTCTTGAATTTATTTTTTAGAAAAAATAATATTTCATATTTGTTTCATTTCCTACATACACGTGCCGAAAATTATATTTTTGCACATTTCGTTTCCAAAAAGATTTAATTTATTTTTTATTGGAGTTTTAATCAATGTGATGGCAACACTTTGAAAAAAGCTAATTTTTTCCCATGAATGCGAAACGTGCTCGTGCAGCATAAATTTTAATTTTATTTTGTACGAAAAAAAGTGTGGAAAAATAGAGTTAAAATATTTATTTAAAATTTATTAAAAATAGAAATTTAATTTTAAGGTTAAAACATTGGTATTATTTAAAAGATAAATTTTTGATCTTTAACTTCATGTAAAAATCTTTTTTGTGCGGTAATATTTTCGGAAGTTATAGCAGAAACACGCCAAAATTTCGCTTAATTTTTAAATAAATAAAATCCTAATTAAAAATTCGAAAAAATAACCCCCAGGTGCACATTCCCGGCCTCCAAGGTATACATGTGCAAATTTGGTAGCTGTAGGTTGAATGGTCTGGCCTGTTGAGCGTCAACACACACACACACACACACACACATTGAGCTTTATTATAAGTATAGATTTATCAAGAGTTTTTTTTGTTTGTGTCTGTGTAAGTGAGAGAGAGAAAGAGAGAGACAGTGTGTGTGTGTGTGTGTGTGTGTGTGTGTGTGTGTGTGTGTGTGTGTGTGTGTGTGTGTGTGTGTGTGTGTGACTTCACACAGTTCTGTCGGACAATTTATACTTTCAGTAAATCGAAGAGAATCTGGACTATGTGAGGCATTCTACAATTCACGACTTTTAGTGAGCTCAAGGTTTAAAGTTGCTCTGACGCCAATTAAAAGACAAACGCTCCCCATACCATCTTCATCTATCCTTTCCCCTACTGCTTCTAAAATAAAAAGCTGCGTAAGAGGATGAAATGGGAGAGTCTCCTCCACATCAAAGTAGGGTCCAATGATGTACAAAACATATAAAAAGGAAAGATGAATCCCTGAGGAAATAAAAAAAGTAATGTGAAAAAAGCAATATTTTTTCGCAATTTCAAGCAAACTTTCTTACAATTCAATAAACAAAACCTCCAATACTACATCTACTTCCTCAGCAGGGATGGTCTTTTTTCTCCCCTTCTGCTTCAAAAGACAACTCCCTTGCAATACGGAGATGCATGTTCGATGACGAAATTCAATCATTCATCCCCTCTTTCTCTCCCTCATTTTGCTTTTTTATAAATCCTTCTAAAATAAGAATTTCAGTTTCGTTGTATAAAGGGAAACAATCGACTGCTTCTTACTTGCCATAAGAACCACTAATCTTATTTCAATGTATATTAATAGCATTTAACAAATGAATCTCTGAAATAGATCCATTAGAAATTATTAACTCATTTAGCTTCATTTATTCTTAAAATTATTTCTCAAGATTTACAGAAGAATGTTCAACATTATATTTATTGTGTTTTTTTTTTCTAAATTTTTTATAAAATCTAGAGGCAGTTTTATTTTGGAAAAATGGAACTCAATCAATTTAAATATCACACTGCTTTCATGCTTAAAGAATCTAATAAATCAGATTTTTTTTAAAATTTTATTTTACTGAAACAAAACTTTTTCAACGATTCCAAGATGATGGTAATCTGAGTAGACGTTACCGCACAGGCTCTCTTAAGCCACTGGTACGACAGTTTCAAGGCAGATAGTGTACAGATGCTTAGGGCAGATTGGTCTATATGCTCGTAGGCCTGACCCATTTACTGCAACTCACTATCACCTGCGGTTAGACGGGGAGTAAAGAGCATGCATTTTAGATACCGCAACAGTGGTCTTGTGTGATGTTTTCCGACGAGTTCAGGTTTAGCTTTCAGTCTGATTCTCGATGGAATTTCATATGGAGAGCGCCAGGTACCCGTTACCACCAACAGAACATCATTGAACAACACCGTTACGGTGGTGCAGGATTGCTCGTTTACGGAGGAATTATTCTGGATTCCAGCATGTTCAGATTGGAACCATGACAGGTAAATCTATCTGGACGTCATTTTGGAACAAAATGTACGTTTGTTTCGGGGCGCTATGGGCGCAGAATTCGTTTTACGGATGACAGCGCCCGTCCTCTCCGTGCAAACATCGTAAACGAATGCCTTCGATCGGAGGATATCACCCGTATAGACTGGCCAGTATTCTCACTGGACTTGAATCCAGTAGAGCATGTGTTGGACGTGCTTGACCGACGAGTTGCAGCCCGTCAACCACCTTCTGCATGTTTACCGGAACTTCGGAGAGCATTGCTTGATGAGTGGTGTAATATTCCCCAAGATCAGATCGATAATTTTATACTCAGCATGCCTAGGCGTTGTATGGACTGTATTGCATCGTCTGGGAGATATACTATGTATTAATCATTATACCAACCATTTAATATTGGTTTTTGTAAATAGGTTTTTTTTGTAATTTGCTCGAGAGAGCAAAAAGCAATTTTTATTAATGATATCAAACATATAGCATCTTTTACCTTTTATTTAATAAATAGATTTTACAAATAGGTCACATTTGTTTTGCTTCTGACTCTTTCTGACGGCCAAATAGTCTCCAAAGTCGGGAGTCATTCACTCAGCATTCATTTGCAGGGTCCTTTGCACATTTTTGAATAATTTTGAAGCGGTTCAATTGATATTTAAGATACAAAGACTATTTCTAAATATTTGTTCTGATAGCCTTTTTTTCTGGACTATAAGTTTGCTTTGTAATTTCGTGATAGTATGACTTTTCAAGAATTTTCAAGGGTATTGATTTTCACTCCTGTTCTACAACTTTCCAGAATTCATCAATCGTAGAGGATTTGTACCAAACAGAGGATACCAAAAGTACGGTAGTCCATAGCTGAAGCTTTAGGGAATTTCGTAGGAATATGTTGGAAAAGTATATATGCTATACGTGTATTAGTGCACATTTTTTCAATGAATGTGGTAGTACTTTTTCAAGTATGACTTGTAATTTTGTTTTAATAAAGTTTATCTCTTTGAAAGTCATTAGGATGAAGAATTTTTTTTTTTTTTTGAAATATTGGATATGAAATTTTTCATGACAATGCCTGACGTTTGATTTAAAATTTTTCCAAAACTTCTTATTTTTTTTAATTTACAATTATAAGCGAACCCTGTGAGGCAATCATAAACCTCTTCCTGAAACGTTCTTTGCATTCACGAAACCAGGCTTGGGCATTTTTTTCTCTTAACTTTCTACAGTAAATAAGATTTTAGTTGCAGTCATTTAGGTAAACCCATGCTTTATTAAAGGATCCCTATGTATTTTCAATATATTTATCTTCTGTTAAGTAGCTTTCATGCAGGGTTCTCGAATTTGATCTGTGTTGAGCCGCATAGCTCAGTAAAGGCTGACCAACTTTTTTTTTACTTTTTTTGTTTGGAATTCTTGATTTATTATTTTATTTACTGGAGCTACAAATGTATTCAAAAACTTTGCAATTAATTCTTGCGTCAGCAAGTTTCCTTTCGTAACCAGTGATTTTACTTTATAAATATTTGAAACAGTACTACCTTTTTCGAGTATTCGTTTGGATTCACCTTTCCGTATAGAAATAATGATTGATTGTTACTCCCTCTCCGACGAATAATGGTGCTTACTAGTGCATTTACAAATTTTAATACCATGCATTTCATAACTTCTATAAATTATGGAATAGAAAAAGGCAGAAACATGACCATCTATCTTTAGCTTGTTGACATGAAACTTTTTGAAAGAAGAATAAATTTAAAATTTGCAGACAATATTTCTCATTCCAAATAATAAATCCAGTAATAGGCTAATTATTCCAAAGTTATTCCTAATCCCAGTTATTCCAAATCGTTTCCTTCACTTAAATTCTTTACGGGAATTGTTTTAAAAATTTGTAAACAGCCTCTGTAACATCCGTTAGAGCTGTCGTTAAAACGTTCTTCTTTACCTTGAAACTAACTACGCAGGGAAGCAGTGTCACAAATTTGTCACAATATCGTGAACTCCTAGTAAAGAAAAGTAGAAAAAAATTGCAAAATTTTAATCAAAATATGTTTTGAAATGATTGTGGGAAGTGACTCAGTGGACGAGAACTTATTAGAAAAATGAAGCAGTCTATCGTCTCACTGCGTATAGTTTTTCTCTTTTATATTAAAATGAAGCCTCGGCTATAACTTAAGCGAACATCTTTTTTTTTTTTTTCATTTGTCTATATCTGCTTTTCATTGTTTGGTCTTTTTCATGAATTCAACAACGTAAGCATTGTGAAAAGAAAAATCCAAGCAAAGTAAAAAAAACTCATTGTGATGTTAATTTTGGGCAATCTTACTGTTTGAAAAAATTCTAATTTCGACGTTATTGTATAAAGTTTCATCGAAGTTAAGACAGAAAAAAATCAATGCTTTTTTAAGATGACTTATTTCTAAGAATAAATTTATTATACTCATTTCTTAAACGTCATGAAGTAACACATTTATTTATTGAATTTCATTTCTTTCTATCTTAATTTCGCTTTAAAATGTCCTGGATATTTATAATAGTGATTTTCAAAACATGATGCCATTGCTCAAAATTGCTTGGAAATACATTTGGGGATTCTATTTACTATAATGTTTTAATGCCTTAGAATTAATCATTTTCGACTAAAGTTAGAAGCTTTAATTGATATTTATAGTAAAATTAAAAATTAATTATACATTATTGTGTTAAAAGTCAAATAATTAGCTGAGATTGATTATCCATTTTGAAACTGTGCAAATTAATTGGAAACGGTGTTCTTGTAATTTTTATTTTAATTATTATTTTTTGTGTAATTATTCATATTCTAAATATACTAATTAATTTTGTCGATAGATGGCGCTGCATAAACTCTTTAAACTGTATAGTTAGAGTGAGTGACGAGCACTTGCTTTTCTCACTTCAACGTGACAAAACCAGTCCAATGAGGCACAACACTCTCGTTGTTAGCGGTAACGTGGAATCGTTATCGTTAACATATGTTATCGTAAATTTATGTAATTTTCGTCTATGTTTTGTGTGTTTGTGATGTCAAACTGCAAATATAAAGAAGCAAAAAGCAACGAAGAATTGTTCATTGGATAAAAGCCAACTACATATTGGAGGCGCTGATGGAATGTCTGTATGAGAAATAGGTAAGTTTCTTTTTATTGTTTCTATTCTTATTATTGATAATTATTTTATGATTTTTTCATGAGATGAACATTTGATCAATTATTTTTAGAAGAAATCATTTTGAATTGCGATTTTAATCGTTCTTTAGTGTCGGTTTCATTTCACAAAATTCTTGACCTCGTTTTACTATGAGAATCCGATAAAACAAAAAGAACTCATTGTTCAGATTGAGGTTGCAATGGGAAAAGTTAAAGCTCCTCTGACTAGATTGGAAAATACACCAGAAGATTTAAAGAATAAAATTTTGATTCCTTAGCTGAAGTTAGGAGGACTTTTTAAAAAATTCGAAAGATTAGATTCAGAATTAATCTTTGAGGATTTTGAAATCGTAGAATTTGAGGATAGATATTTTCTATCAAAGTTAAAATTTCAAAATAAACTTTGTTTGTTTTTAATACATCTTGATCTAATATTTTTGAAACACAGGATTTTTCGGCTGTCTTACCAAATGTATAATCTAATTCGATCATCTAAACTTAACCAGTTACCAGCATATACCAGTTTTTTCTGGATAATTTGAAGATTGGATAAACTTTAATTTGTATCCATAGTACATTCGCAAATTTAATTGAGTAATAGTCAGATGTTTCAATATTTGAATGGTTTGCTTCTGATGAACCTGTTTCTCTGATAAAACATATACCATTGTGCAATGATTCATATGAAGTAGCATGGGCAAAATTAATGTACAGGGACGATTCAAAGAAGAAAATTACTAATACATTGATCAAAAATTTTTTGGATCAAACAAGAATTTCTCAAACCAACTTAAAGAATTTGAGAAAAATAGTTATTTTTTTGGAAAAAAGCTTTGAGAAATATAGTTGACTTGTATTGAAATATAGCTTGATAGAATTTGAGAAATATAGTGATGAGGCTTTGAGAGGTTTTAAAGCGAGAGGTTCTAATTCATCACTTTATACACAATCTCATTTTCCTCGCGTAGAAACCGATTGCAACACTGATTCCGTATTGCAACAATTTTGGCAAATGGAAGAGTTGCCTAGTAAAATGTTTCATTTGTCAGAAGAATTTTGTGAAATTCATTTCAAATCGGCTCACAAAACAAATGATCAGGGTTGATTTTTTGTGAACTTATCTGTTTACAAGTGTATTAATCAATTAGGAAATACAAAGGGGATGGCTCTTTCTAGGCTACTAACAATGAAAAATAAATTTGAATTTGATTCAGAATATGAAAAGGGATAAGAGGGTTTTATGAATGACTATGATGAACTGTATATGTCACCTAATGAAAATATGAATTCTTGTAAATCAGAATACTTTCTTCCCCCTCATGTTTTGCAAGAGAAAGATAATATTGCAATTAAGCTTCGATTTGTATTTAATGGGTCCTGCAAGCTTCCTAACTCTAATTCGTTAAATTCAGCAGTTTTAGGAGTAAGACAAATCTTGCAACCAGATGTTTTCGATATTCTTGTTAGATTCGGAGTAAAGAAAATTGCTTTCACTTCTGATGTAAAGCAAATATATAGAAATTTTTTAATTGATCCATAAGATATAAATTTGCAAAAAATAAGTTGCAGAAATTCAACTGATTCTGTATTAACACCAACTTTATACCATAATTTATGGTACTTCATCAACTTCATTTTTAGTTACTTGATATTTATATCAAATAGGTTTAGATTCTCAAAACAAATCATAAAATATCTAATATAATTTAAAATTCTTTTTATATGGATAATTTAGTGGCGGGAGCAAAATCTAGTGGTAAAGTAATCGCTTTAATTCAAAATTTGTCTGAAATTCTAGATACCAGAGAATTTCATTTACGGAAGTGACATTCCCACTCTCAAAATGTTTTAAATAATTTAGCTGAAAGTCTTGGTGTTAATAAATCAAATGAGGAAATTTATACCGAAAAGTGTTCTAAACCTCTTGCACTTATTTGGGACTCTTCTATTGATTGTTAATTTTAAACTGACTTTACCTTTCTAAATGAAATTACCAAAAGATCATTTTTATCACAATCAGCAAGGCTGTTTGACCCTTTGGCGTTTCTTTCACCTTGTACAATATTAATAAGTCTTCTATCATCAGTTATGGTAGGTCAAACTTGATTGGAACAATACTTTACCGGTGCATTTTGCAATTAAATGACATAATTTCCAAAAGTAATTTTAGCAAATATGTCATTTCATTTCCAAGATGGCTTCAATTTACCGAGAAATAAATTACTCTCCATGGCTTTTCGGATGCCTCGAAATCGGCATATGCCTGTGTAATTTATGCTGCTCAACAAAATGATAATGGTGTTACTGAAGTTATTATTTTAGTAGTTTCTGGTGAAAGCTTATAAGCCAGTTGTAAGATCAGATTACTTGTAAGGATAATTTTATTAATTTTTATGCTTGGACAGATTCCCAAGTTGTCCTTTCCTGGTGATCTTCACCTCCTCGCAATTGGATTCCAGAAATTTTGAGCTCTTCCTTCAAGAACAGATGAAGGTATGTGCCGGAAAAGAAAAATCCGGCTGATATTGGATCAAAAGACCTGCTCCCCTCCCCGCAAGAATCCTCTTGACTGTTCCCTGATTTAAATATAAAATGAGTGTCGTTATTATTATTATTATTATTATTTTATTATTATCAACCTCAGGTAAACCATTGGAAAAGACTTGAATAGAGAACAAAACGAAAGAGTAATACACAAAAATGGTTACTTTTCAACATAACCACCTTCAGTTTAGTTATATATTAAAGTCCCGTTTTTAAAGTAGCAATAGGGCTATATCTAATATCATAATGAAGAGTTAGTTAAGTTTACAGCTTTAGCTGCAAAGGGAGGTAATAACCTGACAACTGCAATGCATCGGCCTTTTCTGGCAAGGATAAAATTATTCCTTTTGGCAAGAAGAAATTATCTTGTAGACGATATTTCGATAGATTTACAAATATCCTTAAAATATTGTTGCTACCATTCATTAGCCATTACAACACCCCTAAATTGAAGGATATATTGACCAAATCTAACAGAATCGAATCTTTTATCCAACAATATGATAAATTGAATTAATATTATGTAACAGAAACCTTCAGGTATACTAAAGGAAATGCTATATACAAGAGTTGTTAAATTTTAGTACCAAATTTAAATGATGTCACGCAGAATAATTTTGGAGTTGCAAAAATATGCTTTGTATTATGATTTAATGAAGATGACATCTAGATACGTCTAGAATGTTTTTAAATGATATGAATGGTAATCAAACTTTAGCCTTTACACAACCACTAAATCAATAAAATATTGCCCAAAGTGCATCTAACATTAGACGTAAATATCAAGTAAACTAATGCTATGTAAAAATGATGAATAAACACTAAATATATAAATTATACAGTATACCAGGGTAACATAAATCCAGGATTCTGACTTCATATAGGGTTTTGCAAGATAAATTTGGGCCGCAAAACTTTACAATTGGTGTTTATCTTGGATTTTGAAAAATTAGTAATTGAAGAATAATTATAAAGCCATTGTCTTTAATTATTCCTTGAAACTATTCGGTCATTCAGTAAAATTTATTGAACAATTTAACGAGTAAATGTCTCGCCTGATTTGTTTAAACTTAATATTAATCAATGCTGTTTTGAGCATTTTTATTTCCTTATTTATATATACAGTTAGGGCAATAGTAAAATTTTTCTGATAAAAAAAGAGGATCGTGAGAAATTATCTGAATCAAGAAAAGTTCTCTAGTAATTACAGCCTGAAAAGTCCTGGTATACACAGATAATGTATATGTATAAAATAAATTCTTGTCCACAAATGCAAGAAAGGGGCTAATTAAATTCAAATTTAACAAAATAAATCAATAATCAAAATAATTATATTAATTTTCTAAAAATGTGAATGCAAAATGCAGCTGAAAGTTCGTATTTTTATTTATTGTCATTATAAATATTCTATGTTTTATTTTGATTACTATCTATTTTGTAACAAGGATTGCTGTGGGCATGCCACAGTTCAATTCTGTGAAAAATCCGCAGCATATATGCTCTTTGATTGCGAGCATATATGCTCGCAATGTGCAGAAACACACATATACTCTCATTGGTGTAAGAAGATGGAATGATCTCTCAGGTGCCATCCTATCCGAAAATAGTTTAAAAGTACGAGCGTCGTTCCAAAATATCTTTCAGGTAGTTTGAAAATAGAATGTAAATCTAACTGGTTAAATTAAAATATCTCTTAGCTCTGAAACAAATATCTGAATTTTTTTAATGACATACAATAGTTTGGTTTAGTTATATTAACGACCCGTTTTAAAGCAACATTAGGGCTATTTTGGGACGTACCTCGTAATTTTGAACCGTAGTCCGATGATGAGGACGACGCGTGAGCTGGCGCCCCACTATCCGGGCTTCCGCACCGCACCAGCTAGGGGACATTTGATCCTGACGCATTTAGTTTTGCACCAGAGCCGCTTGCACGACTGTCGTTCTGTGAAGAAAAAGCAGAATTCTGGTTCACCAATATAACAAATGCTTCATCTTTGCAGCGATTATGTCGAAAATAATCATGTCTACATAACTTTTGATAATCAATTCATTTTGCACTCGATTCTTTTGTTTTATGATGCATCAGAGAGTCTTTCTTATTCAACATGAATAAGAAAAACCCTCTTTCCGTCTGATGCCTGTATCTGAAACGACTTTAATTCTAAGATTTACTTTGAATTTTCATTTTTAAAAATTTTTTATCTTATATCTTATATATCTTTCACACTTTGAAATTGTATTTTCTTCAATAGTAAACCTTTTTCGCGAAAAATTAATAAAGGATCATTGTCTTTTGTATTCTTCCTTTTTAGTAATAACAGCATACTTTACATTATAATTTTTTAACTCTGCTTATTTTAATATACGAAAACTTTTTATATTATTATCACTATATTCGTTATAAGAATTTTTATTTTTGACTCTCGTTTTCCGATATAACTACAAATTTTGCATTAAATGCTGTCCACCTATCCTTATTTTTTACTCTATTTTTCGATATAACTACAAATTTTGAATTAAGCGCTGCCCTTTATTTTAAAAGTAAATCTATATTCATTTTTAATTATCAAAATTAATTGTAATTTTTTCAAACAAACTATATTAGGGAGGAATTATAGCAGTATAATTGCCCAGCCTTGTTATTTAACATTAATTTTTTTGGAATTCTGTTTATACGATGACAGCTCTAAATGAATTAAAACCATGTATCGATTAGTGTACAGTAGAGTTTCCGCCATTTTTAATTGATTCTTTTTTGTGTGTGACAGGGTTTCTAATTCAGGCGGATGCTTTACAACCGGGTAATCGTTGGTGTTGCAGAAGATTCCCACCTATTATATCTCTATAGCCATGAAGACCTTTATTTATCATCCATTATTAATTTTTTACTCATGTTTTTGCAACTTGATCAATTTGTTAACTGTTGTCAAACTGCCATATTATGATGCCTAAAAGGAAAATCATTATTTCAATGGATGAATGTAATAAGCGTCCAAGTAAGTTCAATGATTTTAATATAGTTAGTAAGAATGGATTTAATAGTATTAAAGAAGCCCTGAAAACTCGTTGAACAGTAACAGAAAGTTTTAAATACAATAATGCTGCTCAGGATATGCGTGATATAGTAGCTAATAAACATGAATCTGTAAAGAAGCAATTTTTTATCATGAACCTTAAAAACGATTCCAACTATGTCATCTTTATAGATTAAATTTAATGCTGGTTTGCGTTCTAATACCTTAAAAGAAAAAACTTGACGAGTCATTCAGTATACAACAGTCACCACTTGTAGAGATAATGAATTGAAAAATGTCCATTATCCTATTTTAAAACTTTTTAAGGAGCTCTTTTTCATTTTTCATGCAATGATCGGCATTTGAGAAGCTAATTTGGACTATAGCAACTTATTAGTGCAACCCTATCACATTTGGTTTGACATGAAGTTCAAACCCCAATTTTATTGAAAATCTACCCGATCTTGTTAAATATTCCTTACCTTGTTATACATCCCTACAATGATCAGATAACGTTTTCGAGAAATGGCAACGGATCAGAATTAGAAGTTTCATTCGAGGACATCTTTAATGCAAAACGATTCAAGCTCTATGTCTTATATTTTAATACTAACAAGAAGAACGTAATGAGTGATGAATAAAAACCAAATTACCTGCAGATCTTTAGCAGTTTTTTGAAACCAAGTCAGAAGTTAAAAGGAGGCCGAAGCAAATCTTACAGATACAGGCTTCTTGGTACAGGATGACAAAAGATAAAAAGTAAATAAAATCTAGAGCTTACTTTTCATAAATCTGTAATAATTCTCTATGGACCTTTAGGCAATCTATGTCTCGGGGGCTATCTCTCCCTGTCTTTAATTTTAAAAACTAGATATTTTAATTGGTTTTAATTTTAATTTTTACGTAAACGGTTTCAAGTAACAAAATTTCACAAACCTAATTAATAAAGCATTTAAGTTTGGTCCGCCTGCATGAGAGTTTGTTTCAGCATCTCGCCTATAAAAAAAAAAAAAAATTTGAAACAAAAATGTAAACATATTTTAAACAAAATAATAAAAAAAAACAAAATCCAATTATTATTTAATTAAAATTGGGCATTTTTTTTTAAATTGTAAAACTGTATTTCATTTAAGAATTATAAAACTGCGTAAAACGAAACTTACAAAAGGAAATAAATTAAGAATTTTATTAGAATAATACTACAAATTTTTAACTACACTTTTTGTTTGAATACGACCAGTGGCCTAACTAGGGTGGAGCAGGCAGACCATGCGCCCCATGCTCCATTACCAGGGAATGTAAAATTAACGAATCAATTAATTTATTTTAGGAGAAAAGTACAACTTTATTTTTCTCTTAGTAAATTAATAATTCCAATAAAATGAAGGAAGTTTTACAGTATATAATCTTTTTACAAATCGGAAACCAATTCCAATAAGGTTTATCAAAGCACAATACCAAATAGAAGTCTTCAGTAAAATTTTAATGATCAAAATGTTACCTCTAAAAACGTAGGTTTCTTTTTAAAGATGGTGAGAGAAGGGGGAAAGTTTATTTAAACATCTTCAGCTATTATTTTTTTTAAAAAAAAAGGGACGCTAATATATAGATTAACTCAGCAAATTGTCTCAGAACTCCTCATGATCTAATTGAGATAAAATGTTACAGCCTCTATGGTTACATTTATTGGATATACACTTCTACTGAAATTCGAGACAAATGTTGAATAAAATATTATTTCAATCTTCACATAACGCTCAACGAAATACTTTTGTTTGTTTGGTAAAGATTAAAGAGAATCATTCCTAAGTTACTAATATTCAAAAAAAATTTGAATAAAAAAGTAATGTTTATATATTTTTATTATTATTCTTTTTTAATTGGATAAATGCATTGAATGAATTTTATTTAAATTAGTTTAAATGTGAAATCAAAGAATTGGGTTTTGTTTGACATTTTTCTTAAAATGAGCATTTTCTGCGTATAGTAGTTCGCATTTCTTATTTAAACCCTTTTCAAGAGATTAATAGATCAAATTATCTGAGCAAATTTAGTAAAATTTCGTAAAAAGTTGTCGAAATGATTAGTAAGATTTGTTTTTAAAATATTGTTTATGTATCCTTATGATATCTTTAAATAATTTTTACATCATGCTAAAATTTCACATTCCTTTCAAAGATTCATGTTTAATTGTTGTGCAATTTTCAAGTAATTTTATCAATTTTTAAAAGATTTTTAAATATGATTTACAACAGTAGTTTTTATTGTTGAAGCTTAATTCAAATGTTATTGTTTCATTTAGTTTTTAAACCATTTGTTTTCTTCTGCTTAGATTTTCTTTGTGTGTGTGTGTGTATGATTTTAAGATAAGTTAATTTTTGTTTAGGATTAGGTTTTTCATGTGATGTTTGTTTAATACATTTGAATTATTTAAAAGGTTTTCTAATTTCTAAAATTATAGATATTTTTAACCTATTGATCGGCGACAATCCAGAACCTATATCTCCTTAAAACAGTGACATTTGAATGTACAAGAAATGACTTTCTGCTTTCAAACCGCCATTAGCGAAAGTTGTTGAGGCGACATTCTGCATTTCAACTGGTTGAAGAGTTAACTATGTATTTCTCACGAAAATGGAAATTTTTCATTATTTAAAGCTAAGTTTGTCCGTAGAATTAATTTTTTTTTATTAATGCAATATAATTAAATGAAAAACTAATTTTCAATCAAACAAATGTTATTATTCTAATAACTATTTCGAGCATGTAAGCATTTCATTAATCAGATATTTTTCATCAAAAATTTATTTAACTTATTTTACAGCTTAGGAATGCTAATTTTTTTTTTCATGTGTGTGATATTGTGAGAGTATCATCATTTATAATGCTGAATCATATTTTGTATACAATGTTTTCTTTTCATTACTTTTAAATGAATGAATTATTAAGAAGATTGCCAGAACTTTTTTTAATATAAGCAGTTTTTCATTTCTTAAGATGATAATTTGCTTAGTTTCAGGATAAAAGCATTGACAGTTATTAATTTTTTTCATTATTATCTTACTATGTAACTTCCATACGTACTTTATAGACAAATAAGTAATGCGCAACTGATATAATCTAAATTTCATAATATTTGACCAAAATGACTAACAATTTTCATCAACTCTCACAATTTTTAAGAATCAGTACTTAATTATTTTTAACGGCCAAATATAAGCGACTAAGCCGTTAATTACATTAGCTGCAAAATTTACAGGACATTTCCATTTTGTTCATGGATCCAAAATTTATTTCCATTAAGTATGATTTTTTTTTAAATTTTTTACTTTGTTCATCTATTTTCTAACTTATTTCTTGGGGGCCGGGTAGTAATTAGTTCTAATACAAACCTAAAATAAGTCGGCATTACAAAATTAAAGTTAGTTTGTGGAATGTTAATCATTTTAGTTAAAAAATGTTTTATATATTGACATTTAAGTTGCATCGAAATTTCGATTCTAGATACTGTCTTGATATTTACCCAGGGTGCCATTTTATGTAGGTACGCCTTTGAGCACGACCTTTGTAACGTAACGGAATACAAAACATAAAATTATTTCAAAAACACCAAAAGAAATCTCAAGGTTTTGCGAGCTCCTAGAGTTTCAATGACTCTAGGCAGCTCTCTACTTTGCCTATTTATTAATCTCTTATCTGTAATCAATTCTGAAATACATAACAGTGCGATCAAAAATAAGTTCCATGCATCTTCAGGAAATTTTCGCCATCTTGGCATGGTGGTAGTTGGTAGTAAAAGGATCTACCTTTCTGGGGACACGTGTTAAATCACATCTAAAAAGATGATTTTTTGCATTATTTTTTCTTCTTTTAGATTTTTTTTTAATTTTCTGATTTGTATGAAATTTATGGATTTTTTTTTTTTTTACAATGTATCCTTATTAATTACAGATAGCTTCACTTCAGTTTGATAGTATCAAAAACTACAATCCGAATTTCTCCGAATTGGAGGTGGCATTTATACTTAGACCAATCATATCCCGACAACTGGCTTTAGCCGGTAGTTTACGTGTTGTCAAATCCAGCTATGATGAATGGGCATTGCTTAACAAAAGTTTCCAGTTTTCATGAGTGAAATTTTGAGTTGAAGATACTTGAGTTGTTAGTGAGAGTTCGTGGGAGATCATTTCTTTTCTTGCTTACTCACCTCATCAGAAACTATGGCACATTTGATTTATTTAGTTAATTGTTTATTTATACTAGCATTATTTGAATCATCGAATGGTTTGAAAGAAGGTGAATGTGAAGGTAAATATATAAAAAAAAGCATTTAATTTTGTTCTATATTGTGCTTAATTCTAAAGAATTGATGTATATGGAATCATGTAGCAGATGCAATATATATAAGTAAATAACTTTATCATAAGTATATTACTAAATAATAATTTGGAATTAAGTACTTTCTGCTAAATATTTGTCAAAAAATTTTTTCTATTTTTATTTAAAATCGAAACTAAATTTTTTGACGTTGACAAAGTATTAGTATGACGTGGATTTTTTGATCGCCTCTGTTACAAGAATTAAATTCAATTAAAAAAAATGTGAGCCTGTTCGTGCAAAGCGGTTCCTGTCGTTGCAGTTGAGGAAAGATTTTGCAACGTAGGTCTTGCGATTGTTAATGAATTTTGACAAGGTAATATTTGCGATTTTCTAGTTATAAAATGATAACGTATATCAAATCTTTAAGAATCTATTTAAGAGTTAAAATATGCAGGGTTTTTTTTTCAGAGAAATATATATTTAATCTATACGATCGTTAGATCATTGGCTATAATCCAGTTTCATTTGATTTCTGTTTTCTTTCTAAACAATTATTGTCTTTTTAAAAGTAATATGATGACATATTGTATTTTTAACTTTATAGTATTTTTTAATTAGAAAATGTTCGAGTTGGTAAATCGATGCAATATTACTTTAATAATAGAATTGTAGAGTCCCAATTTCTTACTTATAAATATATCTAGTGAAAACTATTTTAATTTGCAATTCTGAAAATAAATTTAGTTTTTTTGGAATATTGAAATTGCTGCTTATAGATTTCACCTTAAATGACTTCTGATATTTAAATAGACACTTTTCAACTGGAAATTGAATTTGGATTATTTATTATAATTCCTTATAATTTTAAGTTATATACTGTAATGGACAAAAAAAGTCTTTTTATGTTAATCTTTCAACTGATTTCTTCCTTCCTCCTCGCTCATTTAGTGTATGGCTGACTATTTAAATAAATTAATCTTAAAACATTCTGACTTGCTAAATATCTACCAAGAAGTTAAATGTTTTATGTAGTCTTTATTCAAAGACTTATAGATCTTAAAATTGCAATTTGTTTAGGACTGTAATAGTTTTACTTGTAATGATAAATTTTTATAACATGGATATCTTAAAAACTTGACATACCGTTTTCCTAGCTTAAAATTCTAAAATTGTCATTTTGAAGAAGTTGACAAGGGACAGATCTGTATCTTGTGACAATTTTATTAAAGTACTAAAAGGAGAAAAATAATTTTTTTATACCTTCTGAATCTACTAGAAAATGACATTATTCTAATTATTTATTTATAGACAATTGTATGCACTATTGACTACAATTTAGCCTCCAGCTATGTTTAACATGAATTCAATAACTGGCAGTTGGATTATTGCATATCGTGTTTTATTTCAGCTTCATCATGTGAAAAATTACTGCATAAAATTTATGAAACTAGTGTATGTAACCAAATATCTATCCAGTCTTAGGAGTTTAAAATGAAACAAGTAGTAAATATAGAAGTTAAGCATCTGTGCCAGCAATAAAAAAAAGTATTAAATTTAAATTGTGACAAAAAAAATTGAATTGTATGGAAATTATTAAGAATTTAAGTATAAAAAGGTAATCTTATAAATGTATCAACCTTATGCATTTCCATACATTAGACAAGATTTATTTGACATCGGAAATATGTGAATGCTATGGTTAAAAAAATTAAGTCATTATGCAATTGCCTTAAAATATTTTTTCATTATGTGTTTTTCTTTTGTGGTATTTATCCATGTTTTATTTTTATAAATACTACTGGTTTTAACTTATAATCTTTGCATGTAATCTGTATTGCTTGCTTAGTTTAAATATTTAATATAAATAAATTTAATTTGAAAATTTAATATATCAGTTTGATTTTTAGGAATTATATAGAAATTCTTCATATCTTATTTTTCCCTTTTTCAGTATGTGTTGGGGCATTAACAAAATTTGAAAAATCATTAGAATCATCAGAAAAATCATCACCACAGAAAATTGAGGCAAAGTTCAGAGAATTTTGTCTGACAGTTAAAAAAGCTGAAGAGAGATTTGTAAGTATTTATTTTGTCAATTGTAATATTTTTAATTTCTTAAGCATTATAATTTTTTCAACAGAGCATTTATCATTTAAAATGGGAAGCTCATATTTATGTAATTGTATAAATAATGATATGTATTGAATTTTAAACAATTTAACTATTTGTACTTTTAACAAACTTTAATATTTTTTATAATTAAATTTATAAATTAATAAAGTAGCTTGCAAAGTTTTGTTCTTGAATAGGAATTCATACTATAAAATATTACTGTAAATAAACATGTTTCCTTTGATACTCATTTACTGCATAGTTTGATATAGGCTGTTTCTTAGAATATTTATGAGAAAAAGTGTTGAGGCAGTTTCTTTTGTTACCTTTGAAATAAGTAGGAAATATATACATAATTTTCAGATTTTAAAGCTTAACTGCTGATAATGGCCTAAAAATATTGTACGTACAAGAAATACCTGTTTTGCTTTTTCTATAATATTAGCTCCAGATCTTGTTATACTGCCTGCCTATTTGGATAAAAATTCTTTTTTTTATGTATAATTATAGTCTATGTATTTTCTGTAGGCAGTTCAAGGTCACATTTTCTACTGCGTTACTGGTATCAGACAACTAATAACAATGTAGAAAATGTGGCCTTTAACTACTTATAGAAAGTACAACTATAAAGTGGTAAAATGCTTGTGTTCAGTAATTTTATGATCAAGATACTTAATTTTAAAGTACTTAAAACATTTTGCTGCTGTTAACACTTATGTTCTTTACTTTGATACTTAAAATTAATGAGAGAGTAGTTAGAATTTCACATTTGGGTTCCTGGTCCTACTTGCTTCTACTTTAATTTTAAAGCTGTCTTTAGAAATTTGTATATTGCTGCATGACAAGAGGTTAGTTTTATTAATTTGAATTGAGAATTAAAATTTGTTGTAGTTTATTATGGGTAATTCCTCCTTCCTTCTGTTTTAGTTAATTATTTCTTTGTCTTGTTACTTTAAATATTTATATTATATAGCAAACATGTAATATTAATGTTACAAATTTTGCTACTCATTCGATGAATATTCAAAGCTAAATTTATTTGCCTTTTAAACTCGGAGATAAAAATCAATCATGCTGTAACACTTGTATATACAAGCAGCTATACGTTTCAGGTTTGTGAAATGCAGTAATTGTCTTGTATACTTTTACATACTATAGAAATATTACAAGTTTAAGTTTTCCATAAAATTTGATTTCACATGTTTATATTATTAAAAGCTTAGTTCCTTTTATTTTAATGTACTTGCTTAATGCCTATTTAAATTTTATTTGTAGTTCCATTAGGCTTCATTTATATTTCTTAAAATTGTTTCTTAAACCTGTTACAGTATATATTTTTAGCAGAATATATTTAGAAACAATTTACATGAAACTGTTGTACAAGATTTTATGCTTCATTTCAATTATCAGTTTTCTGGCTTGTCTTCTAAATTAAAATGACTTGTAAGATTATGTAGTAATATTAAGTTTCTTTAATTCTCTTTTTATTAGTTAACCAAATTGCTATATTTATTGAAATTTTCATACCTAAATGTATTATCATTTGGAGAAAGGGATTACTTTCCCTCTGGTAGTTTTTCTGCAATTTATGGGGCTGAAAGCTATTAGACCCAACCACTAGAGAGCACCGACAGGACATTGGTTTCTTAATGATCATAAAATTTGTGATTGGACAATCCTTTTTTATTGTTCTCAGAAGAGATGGGGAATGTTTTGCAGCTTGAAAATGTAGCACATCAGATTAAGAAACAAATTTTTTTATTGTTTTAAAACACTACATAAAAATTTCATTAAAAGAATAAAACTTTTGATTTTTGCTTTGAGAATCTATTGTTGCAAATTAAATTTACAGATTACATTGGATTTCCCTATTGGTATATTAAGAGATTTTTGTATCTTAAAACTGTGGAATTGTCTGATATTGGGTATGAGAGGTTTAATGCTTGTACCAAAGACTATGTATACATTTGCAGTAACCTGAATGAAAATATTGTTATTAAAAATGCATTGAAAACATTTGCAATTAGTAATAATACATTATATTTTTTCCTTTAGTGTTGAGAAAAATTTGTATAATTATTAAATCTCCTACAGTGTTGTGGGTTTCAAGTTCTGATGTTTATCTGCACGATTAAAATTTTATTTTGTTAAAATTTCATAATATTTTTCACTAAATATTTAATGGCAAATGATGTATATTATCTGTAACAAATGATTATCAAAACGTTTTTCTTTGTAAAGTCTAAGGTAAACAAAATTTAGTAGTGAGAAATTAATCAAAGATTATATAGACTTAGTAAAAATACTTGCTGTGTGCATCTAATTCTATTCATCTTGCTATGTGTGGTCTGTAATTTTGACATTTAATTCTAATTTCTCAAAAAAAAAAAATGAATATTAGCTTAAATTTTCTAGAGCAAACGGAAATTAAACTCTATATTGTAAATATAGCAGCCTCTGTATTTATAATAAAGATATTATAAATATCCTTATTCACATGGTACAGAGGAACCTTATTTAATGGGTTTTATTCTCAAATCTTATTTGTAATGTAAAGCACTTTTGAAGTGAAATAAATTTTTCTATTGAAATTCACTTAAAATAGGGCAATGTATTCCATTTTAAAAAAAGCTCAATTAAGTTTCTAATAATGTAATTAATTAATAGTACATGCTTTTTTTCCCCCAAGAAAAATATCTGAAGACGGGCTATGTGGTAAAAAGGAGACGACATTATAATTAAATAAATTTGTAGCAGACATAGCTACTGGGTTATTAGGTTAATGCATCGCAACATATGTGATTTTCAAATTTCCATTAATGTGTCACAGGATGTGGCTTTATAAGTTCAGTATTCTGGCTATTTTCCAGAAATTCATCAATGTCCTTGCTATCCATCTCTTGTCCCATAGCATTGGGGGTAATAATATAATACACAGTGTCGCCAATTAAGATTCAGCGAGCACCTGCACAAACACTTCAGACCAGCATTTGACACTGTCTGTCCAAAATATCCATATAGATATAAGGGCTCTCTTCAAACAAGTGCTTTATACAGGCTGGTTACTGAGCAATCCAGCATGAATGCGAGATTGTCACCATATAATTCATTCTGCAAAACGTTTATTGAAAAATCTAATTTTCACATTCTGTTTTGAAAATCGCTCATTATGAGAGGTGCTTATTACAAAAGGTTTGCTTGTACATCTTGAGCTTACTTCATGATGTGTTTGGTAATAGTCTCATTGATATCTTTGTTCTATTTTATTATAGTCATCAATGATATGCTTGAAATATCATCCAGAATATTTAATCAACAGCTTATTTGAGGATGTGTGCAAGTTCAAATTGTGTTGAAGAATTTAAGAATTTTCATTATATTTTTATAAAATATTCAAGTTTTCTTAATTCTCATTTATAATAAATTATTACATAAAATGTCTGATTTTATGTAATCATTAATATTTTCAGAATTAAACAGTTCATTATATTGGTTGTATGTATTTTGTGCATTGTTTTTTTAAGTACATTAATGAAAACAAAGAATGTTTTTATTAAAAATTATAAACTTGGTTAAACTTATTTATGGGTTTAAATCTATTGTGTGTGTGTTATTCAAAAATTAAGTTTCAGGACTTGAATTCAAATACATTTTTAAATGAAAGTATAAGAGAATTGTCAAATTTCATTTTTCATTCGATGTTTAAAAACTTCTAACTTAAGAAATAATTTAATATTCTTTAGATCAGACTAATAATGCATGTATACATACAAGATTTTTCATAACTGTTCAACTTTATGCCTTTTAATTAAGATTAATTTTGAATACACATTGATTCTCTAAATCTAAATAGTATTGATACCGAATAATCCATGTATTTTATGCTGCTAAATGTAACGTGAATTGAAAGGCTAGGTCAGTTCAAGCTGATCCCCTCCTTGCAACAAACGTCCTCTCATTACGTTGCTGCACGAAATCCGATAGTAAGCAGAAAATCTTGCGTTTGCTGAAGTGAGGAGAAGAAAAGTTCAAATATATTTATCTACTGTCAAGTGGTTTAATTATTTACTGTAAATTTCTGTGTTGCAGTGCTTGAACTATATATAATATAAAGTTATGTATGTTTGAAAGAAAGAAGTAAATACTTCTGCAAAAGTTTTAAAATATTCTTTTAAATAAAAAAAAAATGTGTTCCTGTACCAGTGCAAGTTTTTAGTATTGGTTTCTCTTTATTTGCAGTATTACTATCTAGCAAAATTTATACAGTTTTTAACAATTTTGATAGTTGCTGTACTGGAATTGTACAATAAATTGATTCCTCAAATTTTGTTACATTATAGTGCTTAATTCAGATTTATTAAATATTAAGCTTTTATATTTTTTTATACAATATCTATTTTAGAAATGAGAAATTAGCTGTTGCATAAGTTTTCTAAGTGATCCACGTTTCTACTAACATTTTAAATTTGATTTACTACAATGTTTATTTATAAAATTGCTAAATTTTAATGGTACTTTGATATAAAATTGACAGTTAATTTTCTTCTTCTCTAGTGTTATTATATTGGTGGTCTTGAGGAATCGGCTACAAAGATTGTTGCAGAAATGTCCAGACCTTTAAGCTATGGTCTTCCTATAGATAAGATTTGTGAAAAACTGAAGAAAAAAGATCAACAGATCTGTGACCTACGATATGAAAAAATGATAGATTTGAAAACTGTGGATTTGAAGAAACTAAAGGTGCGGGATTTGAAAAAGATTCTTTCAGACTGGGATGAGCGCTGTGAAGGATGCATAGAGAAGGCTGATTTCATAAAAAGGATAGAAGAATTAAAACCCAAGTATTCTAGAGAAGAACTATAACAAATTTTAGCTCCTTAATATTAGCTGGAGCTTTCTTTTGCAATGCAATTGTGCTTAGATGTACTTCACGTTACATTTGTTTGTACAGTGCTCATTCTAATTTATTCATGTTTTGTCCATTAAAATCTTGTGTCTTTTACTATGCTGAATTATGATTTTTTTTAAAGAGATTAATTTATATTGCTTTAAATATTTAAAGCACTTTTAGTTCTGTATTTAGAAAAATACTTTTTATTATTGTATATTAAATTTAATATTCTGGGAAAAATATTTTTCCATAAAGCAGGGCATTTTATTTATCGTACAGTGGCTCCTTAGTAATATTTCTGGTGTTGGGTTACAGGACTGTCGGTTTTTGTAAAAGCATATTAATAGTAAAACCTATGTTCACTGGAAAACATTATTATATATATATTAAATATTACAAAATATGAATGCTAGCTTATTGTTTATATAATATCAGGATCGCTGATATTGATTTGCAGTTTTTTTCCTTTCCACTCATTTTATCTGAAATGTTACTGCCTGATTACTGGATTGGCATACTACTAGACTATAGGGAGGCCACTACATATGATCTTTTATTTCTTACTGAAAAGCATATCTGTATCCCTACATTAGTTGAAATAACCTGTGTGTTGTATAAAAAGTAGTTACCTAACTTGTTCATATAGTAGATAATTTACATGTACTTTTTAAACTTGCATGATAAATGCATATGGGCTTATTTATGTCAACCCGAAAAAAGTTTGGAATACATTTTGAACCTTTGGAAGTAGGAATGTTTTGAGATTGTCTTTGTATATTAGTTTCCAAAGATTTTCTATTTTAAATCTAAAATAGTTGGAGTTATAAGTTCTAATATTGCAACCTTTTATGTTTAAAGAATAAATCTTTCAATATTTATATTGATCATTTTATTAGTACTGCTTAAAATAATTTTTTTTTTTTAAAAAGTGAATTGGAAATTCCAAATCTTTGTAGCCATGTTTCTTAATTTATTTAAAACCATGACTTAAAAGGAATGCAAATCTAGCTTTATATCTTTCTACAACATACAAGTTGAATTTTTTAAATGTGTCCAGCTTTTAACTGCCATTTCTTGTAAAATGGATTATTAAACATAACTTCATATATAAACTAATCATATTAGTTTAAATATAGTTTTTCCTTTATGCTTTCTATACTTCTAACTAATCTGCATTTTTTCTGTTTTCGTGTATCAGTTCTAGTCATTCAGTTGAACTTTTGCAGAAATTTGCCTGAAATATAATTCTCTCCAATATTAGTAATTTGAGTTGTATAGGAAAGATGACAATTTCCAGCAATTGCTTAGATTATGGTAGCATTGACTGAACCAGTATTTTATATGCTGGCCTTTCTTAATACTACATAAAGTGAATTCTCCTTTAACTCGTAAAACCTAATAATTTGTAATAGTATATATCTTTATTTATATTTAATCTTTCAGAGTAAATGCATAAGTTTCTTAACGAGACTACAGTATTCATTAAATAATGTTTGCAATACTAAGTTATTTTTTAAATAGGTTCTTATTCAAGTTAACATATTTCATACGCTTTAAACCTGGATTCTGAATTACTACATGAAAAGGAAAGAAATGCCAGTTTTTAAACTGTTGATTTTTAAAAATTTGTAACGATTCCCTACTGATTAAGAATAACTTGTAATGTGCACTTTTAAGATTTGTTTATTTTCAACTCTTGATTGAATGTAGCTTGTACAAAAAAATAATTGCAAATTTAATTAATAAAATTTCATTTTTAATTGTCGGATTCAGTTTTACATTCCGTAATTGTAAATATTGAACTGCATTATGTTTACATAAATATATTTTGAATAAATGTAGAAGTTATATTCCTTTTAGCTTAAAGTTTTTTAACTATTATATAGAAAGAATGACTTTCTATACTGCAATATTTCACTAAGGAACAGTTGATAAAAATTATTTTGCACTTGGAAGAAATTGTATTCTTGTGGGCTATTTAAGTAAATGCTTTTGCTTATGTATAAGGCTGAAATAATTGTCAGTTCATTTGGGGAATTAAAATGCAAGCAATTTTTTTTAAATTATGTTAGACAGCAGGAAATTTGATATTTATTTACAGATATTCTTTGCTGGAATGTTTCATCTTCGAAAACAAAGGAAATATGAAGCTGAAGTTTAATAAGAAAATATTAACAATTAAAATGCAATATAATGTAAGAGAAGAGAACTTGTTTACCAAATTACCCAGGTTTTTTGCAATCTAGTGCCAATTCTTTTAAGTTCTGCTAAAAATCGCTATGAATTTTTGTTTAATATAATTTGGTCCATTTCCCTGGCATTGCACACGATTCAAGACTATCTTTTCTTTTAAGCATAAGGATCAATTATTTTGCATAAAAATATTTTTAATTGAATTTTAAGAAATAAAAACCAGTATAACAATTTATTTTTTCTACAATCTAGATCTATAACTGCTTAAGCTGTGTGCCACAGTTTTAAGTAGGGAAGGCCAAATTCCTTTTTCAATATAGGTCGTTCAAGTTGAAATCAGCACAATTTTAAAGTATAATTTTGTACCATTTCAAAATGACAAGTTCGTACGGATGTACTATATAGACTTGAAAAATATCAAATTTCTTTAGTTATGTAAAGTATGTTTAAAATAGTGAATGGAATTTTTCGAATGGTTCTAAAAATTGCAATTGAGTATAGAGCTTTCAGAAGTGCCATTTTACAGCATTTTTCATGCTCTTTCTTCTGGTTCATAACATAATATTGAGAAATATCTAAATTGAAATTTTAATTTTTCAACTAGTAACTTTTATAAAAATAAAGTAATATACTAAACCAATTAAAAATGTTGTCCATAAAAAGTATACATATAGCACTGATACATTTCTAAATTCAAAAAGTCCCTAAGAAGTATTTTATTTTTCAGTTTAGCCTGCCTTTCTATACAATAATATTATGAGCATCTGTTTTCATGAAAGTTTTTAAGTGAAAGGCGAGTGGCTTTTTTTATGCTATAGTATATGGAGAAGACTAGCAATGGAATGAAAGGACATAAAAATCTAAACCTACAGCAACTTTCTGAAAGATTAATTGAAAATAATTTTAAGGCAGACTTTCCCTACTGAACCCATGAGGAATATGTGAATCAGAATTGTTCTTGGGAAAGTGATTTTGATCAAGCATTGGTTATCTAAAAAACAAAGCAACACTGTACTGTGTGAATGATCATAGCTGTATGTTCATTCTTAAAATACATCAAAATTATAAGCGAATTCGTCTCGGATGATTTGTAGGAATCAGGAAAAGGAATTGTTAAATTTTCTAGATAAATTAGAAGATATATCGGACTATGACGCAGTTATCTATGGAGGAAATTGATGGATCGCTACATGCTTTACAAAAAATGAGGAAATTTTTATTGAGTATCTTCATATGATTTTCAAATACAAGAACCATATTTTGTGGATGTTCTGATAAAAGAGAATCCTGTTATTCCTACTAGAAGAAATTACATTACATTTGAAAGTGAGGTATGCAAAACAAACATGCCTTTTCAAACATCAGATGATAAAAAATATCCTACTAGAAATAAATTTTTCTTGAACTGTGATCTTTCTTCAGGTTTGTATTCATGTGTCATTTCAAGGAATTGTTAAAAATAGTATTCTTGTGTTATTCAGCTAAATACCGAACATTAATGAAAAATCAAGCTTTAGATTTACAGCATCCAACTATTTTCGGTGACGAGTTTTTTCTTTTTTTTTTTTAATGATGCCTAGAATTTTTTTATAGGACCAAATAGCCTTAAAAAGTCAATCAAAAGAAGAAACAATATAAAATATCTTTAATTTTTGAAAATACTGATTTGTTAAGGAAATTGCAGCAAAATATTTTTAGAAAAAACACTGTTTAAAAAATAATGGAAATATTTCATTTTTATTTCACATACATATTTCACAAATTACCTAAATTGTAATAAATCACAATATGAAAAGTGTTTAAATAAGCAAATATTTTATGAATGTTTGAAGTTGCTAATAATTCTTTGCCAAAATGTCTTATGTTTTCAAATGAAAATGTGTGTAAATTATGATTAAATAAGGGTATCTTAAAATCTACGGTTTATTTTTTACATCTTCGAGGGTATTTGGCGTATGCATACCAATTTTCATGAAATTTTATAAAATTGCTTTTGTGATATATTTTCCTTGAAGTAATCATAATGAATTGGTCATCCTTCAGAAAATGTGTTTAAAAATGTACTTGTACATTAGTTCATCTAGATAACACTTAAAACAAATGCTGCTTTCTATCTTTTTGAAGAGAACTGCCTGAAATAAGCAAATTGTTGCTGGGTAGGTAGAGAAATAATATCAGCATTTCAAATGGGATTTTATGGTAAAAATAAAACTCACTTTCGGTTGAAAATATTGTTTCCAGTTTCATTTTTACATGTTATGATTACATCTACAGTTCTATCTCGCATATATTAAAAACAGTGGTTGCTTTAGAATCTATAAAATTTGGACTTTATTTTTAGAACATAAAAATGAAAGTTCTTTAGGAAAAATCACATATATTTTACTCGGATACATTAATATTTTTAACAAATTACCCATCATCATCCCAAATTTATATTTTGCCAGGTAATTTACAACTTTTCTACCTATTCATGGCATAAATTTTAAAATATATCCTTTTTAAATATACTTGAATTATTTTTTTTAAAGAATTTAATAATTTTTTAATTGAATTGTATGATGGTTTATGACACAAGAAAAAACATTAAAAAAATGCTGTAAAATAGCTTTTCTATAACTAATTTAGGAGAATAGCTCTATAACTAAATTAGGAGAGCTCCTGGAGCAATTAAAAAATTCCATTCACTGTTTTAGAACAAATTTTTAAAATTATATTTAGTTTATATTAAATTATATTTAGTTTTAGCTGTAATTTAAAAACAAGTTGTATATCTGTATGAAATTTAGTATTTTTTCAAATAAATAGAAATCATGCATTTGTGACAAATTTTATGAAAATCTGAAATGATGATGTTTATAGAGTATGATGTGTTGACACGAAATGAATGACCCATGCATAAATGTTCCGAGGGATCCTATTTTGCATTTTATCTGTTTTAAAGAAAGAATAGTGCTTTAGTAAAATGTATTAAATTATTATGCATGTAAAATGTAACTAATGTAATTTTGCTTCAAATTTCAGAGAATGTATGGATATTGATATCCCAGTGCCTATTTAAAATTCATAACAGAATAAATAACTTAACTAAAAATCAACGAGTACATATGCACGGAATGTACGTATAGCCGTTAACAAAAAAAAGACATCTCTAAGTTTTTTATTTGTTGTCGTATCTTCACAAAATTGGTGTCGATGGAAATGGTTCGAGAGAACAGGTTTATTCCAACCGATAACCGAGTTAATTAACTACTATATCCAACTTTTTCAATTACAGAAATCGAGATTTGTTAATAATTCGATTCAGCAGCTCTTTTTATGTATGTATATTAAATTTCGTTCCGAAACTCGCTTGAAATACACTTAATTTTGTCTGCTCAAAACTCCGCCCAAAAAGAGTTAACCCGCCGGATATCATATATTAAGAAATTATCAGTTTTTTAATAACCGGCGGTAAATAGAAAAGGAAATCAATTAAACATTCCTAAGGCCAGTCTGTCCTGCAATCAAATTTTATATCGTCTGAGTGGAAAAAATATTTTTTTAAAAAGAAAATAAAATTCATATTAAATTAAAATTGTCTTACCAGGAAATAAGTTTATTATTTAACTACCTGCGATGTTATAATTGCCGTTGAAGCTTGCGCTTAGTGAAGAGTAGATTTTTAAATGCAAATAAATTTAATATACGGTCCCTCAAAAAGTGGGCGTTGAAAAATTGGTAGTGGAATTTTACAATTTTTGTCTATATTTCAAAAACTATTTGAGATACGAGAACAATTTTTTGAATTCAGACATTTTAGCATATCAGCTTTGCTTCCATATAAAACTTTTACTATGTTACCATTCACTTTTTTTCCCCACATTCCTGTTTAAAATTCAAATAATAATAATAAATAAATTTGTATTATTTATGCGTTTATTTCGTGATTTAAGGGAAATGATTGTTTCTTTCAGAGAGCGAAAAAAGTTTTGAAAAATATATAATAGTTTCCAAGATATCGCCGAAAGTACATAAATTTCATTTAACGTTGGAATGTCAGTTTCGAAACTCTATTATTCTCGAAATTATCATCAGAATTCCATTAAATTTTATTTAGAATTTAATTACAAGCTGACAAATCGATTCAGCTAAAAATATCGATTTCCTTAACGGCGGAATCCTCGATTCAGATAAAAATTTCGAGATAATAGTTAATCAACCAGGTTAATTAACTCATTTATTTTAGTTTGTCGGTTGGAATAAACCTGTCCCATAGTGTTATTTCATTCGACTCCAATTTTGTGAAAATACGACAATAAATAAAAAAATTACAGAGATATATCTTTTTTGTTGTTGTTGACGATTGTTCATAAATACGGAATGTCTATATTATATGTACGTGTGTATGAATTCAAATTATTAGCGTTTTTAAAATTATTTTTCAGAACTTAAATTCAAACTTAAAAAATACTTTTACTGTTACTTCTGAGTTAAAGGCTTCTGATTTTTTTCTTCTATGCCGCTCAGGGTCTAATAATAACTATAACTTTAACAGTTTTCAACTTTTGGCCAAAAAATTCCTTAGTTTTAGGTTCGGAATGGGATCTCTCCCATATGAACTGTTAAAGGTTGCTAACTTCTTTTTTAGGTTTGCTCATTTTATTTCTGCTTTGCATTTTCACCAATGAAACTTATGCGTCGAGTTTCTGTCAAATGGTCATAGCTGAAATCCACTAAAAATGATTTAATAAGAAACTATGTTTAAAGCTTATTTTCAAAAAAAAAAAGTTTTTTATCTTTTTGTATTTTTTTTACAAAAAACAAGTTTTTCATTTGATTATATAATGAGGGTAGTTATACACCTTTAGAAGGATTTCGATAAAGATTTTTTTTCAAGGAAATGTTTTGGAATAAATTATTCTAGCAATAGCTTATTGTTTTAAATGCAAAATATCGTCTGCTACTTTTAAATTTATTCTTCTTTCAAAATGGTATATGTAAACAGACTGTGGATTGGGGAATATACTTTTTCGTTTCCGGAAGAAAAACATTCCTATTACATAATTCAAAAAGTCTTAAAATGCATAGTATTTAAATTTCTAAATGAAAAATAAGCAGTATTATTAATCGGGAAAGGAAAAAAAATATATCAATAATTTCTGTTACATGGAAACAAGACTCCAACGAATACCCAAAATATTACGTTTTATTTCAAATGTTTCTACAGTGAAATCACTCGTAACAAGAAAAAAACCTACCAACTCAGAAATCATTTGAGAAAATATACCTATAATGACAATAAATATAATAATGCTTTTACGCTTTTAACCAGCTTTATGCTTTAAAGCATAATGTTCTCCATCTTTTGTTGAGTCATGTGGTTCATTACAAAACAGTTTGTAGAACTCTGTACAAAAAATATTTAGCTAGAGATATATGGAAATATCTTGTGATATCTGTCTTTACCTAAATGACTGCAACAAAAATAGGTTTATTTATTATAGAAAACAATGTATACATTGTACAAATCCGATTTCATCAATGGAAAGAAAGTTTCAATAAGAGATTTATTATTGTCGCTAGTCCCTCCATTACTGGGAATAAAAAAATAAGAAGCATGGGGGAAAAAGTCAAAATCAGCTCAACGTACTATCACGAGAAAGTTTTACGAACCATATTTATAGAAGAAATTCCATTTCTTTGTTCCAGTGACTTTCAAAAAGTGAAACTTCATCAAGACAAAGCTACAAGTCATACTTCGAAAAATACCACTGCATTCCTTGAAAAAAAAATGAAGGCTGATATAGGCATTATATATGTACTTTTTCTACAGATTCCTGCAAAGTCTTCAATTCACAATGCAGACTTAATACGCCCGAAAAAACGGCTATCAGATAGTATACTGAAAAAAAAAAATACTCTTTCATTTTAAACATTAATTAAAAGATCCTGATATCGTTCTAAGAAATGTGTAAAACTCTTTGTTTAAAATATTAATTTCTTATGTGCTAATTTTAGACATTAGATTTGAAAATATTAACAAGTCATATTTTTCATTGAATAGAAATAGCGAACATAAAAAAAATATGTACGAACAAAGAAATCTTGGAATATATTTAAGAGATACTGTGCTAAAATTATCCTTTTCTTTTATCATACCTTTGTCAAAATGTAATTTACTATCATATATATTATTATGCATTTGTATCTATGTAAAAATAATACAAAATCAAATACTAGAAAAGTCTATTGTTCGTTCATATATCGAGTTTTTGTATTTTTAAAATTGGTGATGGCATCAGATTTTTATCTAATATTATATAATATACAATTTGCATTATTCTATTTCCACTGAATTAAAATGAATCACATTCTCCGTTACCTAGTGCATAAGTTTACTCATTTAATTGAGCTGTCTTTAGTCAATTTTTATCTTTAAACTGAAGAATTATAAAAATAGATTAAATATTCTTTAATTTATATGTATTAAAACAGACATTCAAAATAGCTATTAAATTGAAAAGAATTGCTTACGATTCTGGTGAATGTCAACTAATGTTTTTTTTTTATTTATTTATTTATTTTCTTTAAGAAGCCTATGGTAGTGATACTAAGATTCGAATCTGTTTCTATTAAGTTTTCTATGCGTAGTTTTTATTAGTTCTCAACAGCTATCGACTTACACAATTTATCAGCAACATTGTGGTACTCTGCTTCAGAAAAGTAGTCAAGATGCTTAAAGAAATAGTTTTTTATCCTTTTTCTTTTTCTGAGGGAAGACTTACAACTATGTATGTTAAAATGCATAAGTCGCGTTACCTCGAGAAACACTAAAATGAATTATATGAATTAGAATGCATGTCTATGTTACTTAATATAATAAAATTAATGAATATAAATATAAATTACTTAAAATCTCCATGAGATGAACATAGGGTTTCTCATATTAAATAAGTCTTACAGATAGCTGACTCTGTTTTAACGTACATACAATTGCTGCCATCGAAAATGCTTGAATTCTGTGTCATAGAACACCCACAGGTGTGATAAACAGGAATTCGGTCCACATGGTATACGATTTTGAGCCCACAACATTCTTTGTGATTTATGATTCAAAGCTAATCAGAGGCTTCAGAGCTAGTTTCTTTTTCATTTTACAACGAACCATTGTTCCTGTTTCCAAAATTCGTTTACGAATCGCACCCTTTGATATGAAAAATCCCAATGCTCTTTGAAATTTACGAATAATCATTTACTCATCGCTCTTTAGATTTAGTAGTCTTCGCCTTTATTTGTCACACAAGCTATCTTTATTTTGCTTTTATATGCATCCACTACATAAAACGCGGTGAATAGTTTTCTTTGATTAATTAATAAGAGCCGAATTTTCCAAAACGAACTTACCAACTGCCAATCTTCGCAACCTCGTCTGTTTGAATTTTTTTCTCTCGCATTATCTTGGCTACTACTTACTAACTATACCTTGAATATTAAATGTTATCATTTTGCAAAATTTAAGTACTCAAAATCTGTAACAGCATCTATTTTAAATTTGCATATGCTTACGAAAATTCGCAGAAACTCGTAATCGAGTCCTAAACTTTTGCAACAAACAAATTTTTCTTTATATCCAAAATAGTATTCTACCAAATAAAACACATGTGTTTTGATTATAGCATTAAACAATTTTTTTTGAATATATTTAAAGTTTTTTTTTATTTTACTTCTAGAGTTTTAGATTTTAAAGCCGAATTACTTCAATGTCTAGACTTTGTAGTGAAGTATATATATATATATAAATATATATACACTGGTGTGCAAAACTTAAGCAACAGGTATGTTTTTTGCCATAACTTCACGAGAAATCATCTGAGAGACATGAAATTCAGAAATGAGATACAGCATTTTGTTCTGAAAGAATGACGAAGGCATAGTTGAACAGAAATGAATACAATGCATACAGTATGGAATCAAACAAAAAAAGGCTTTATTGAACTCATAGTATCGTTACACTTGATTGTCTGTCCAAGAGGAAGAACAGCAAGCAGATGTTCCTTAGTATGGGATATGCCCTCCCCTTACTGCAATGGTTGCTTCGCACCGTCTCCCCATACTCAGCACCAGATTGTTCAACAGTTCTTGAGGTAAGAGTGCCCATTCCTCAATCAGCATCTGTTTAAGTTGTCGGGTGTTCCCAGGAGGATGTAATCGTGCCGCAAGGCGTCTCCCCAAAGCATCCCACACATGTTCTATCGGATTTAAATCAGGGGAGCACGCCGGCCAATCCATTCGAGTGATATCTTCACTTTCCAGGAGCTCCTCAACAGCATGAGTCCTGTGTGGCCGTGCATTGTCATCCATTAAAACGAAGTCTGATCCAATTGCGCCTCGGAACAGACGCACATGGGGAAGGATCACCTCCTGACAATAGCGATCTCCAGTTACAGAACCTCTGTCGAAAACGTGGAGCTCAGTCCGCCCGTTCATCATAATGCCTCCCCAGACGACAACTCCAGGACCACCGAAACGGTCTCTTTCCGTGATGTTACTAGGATGAAACCGTGTCCCGACCTCTCTCCAAATCAACTGGCGTTGGGAATCGCTTGTAACAGTGTATATATATATATATATATATATATATATATATGATTATTAACAGCATTCGATTTACAAACGTTATACGAGAGTTATAGAATCTCCTGCCCACATGTACCGTGAATAACCGAAATTCCTAAGAAAATTTTATGAGCGCACTCAAACCTTCACCAGCTAAATAAATGCTATTACTTTATGAATATGCGATAAATTGAAATGCGATGATTTTCTCCGAATCTAATAAATAGTTGGGTTTTTTTTTTCAATTCAAACAATTCTTATAAATGGCATTCTTTTAAATGTGTTCGAAATGCACATGTGTGGAAATAAAAATACTTAAAAACTTTGATAAAATATCATGGATTTAACATTCATTCGCTGATCCATTTTTATCTCTCAGATCGGATATCTTACCACCACTCCCCAGAAGAAGAAAAAAAAGGTGAAATTTCCAATTCAACCTTCCCTCAAAACTGAAAGCAACGTTTTTATTGAATTTAGGCGATTTAGAAGTGGAAAAATCACGCATTTTTTTTTCGGGGGAGGGTAACTGTTTGCTGTTATTCTTTAGAACTAGAATTTGCCGTATGAGTAAGCTGGCAGTACAGTGTTGTGGTTGGTTAACGGCACCATTGGGAACATCTTTGTAATGGCCCGAAACATGAGATGCTCGTAATCGTTTCAGTTTTGCCTGGTTCTTAGCGCCCGTGTTGCGCTTCTTTCGTTCATTTTTTTATTATTTTTTTATGCCCAAGTGATGGGATGGATTTTCCTTATTACAAACTGAAATAATTCTGAAATTCATATTGAGTTGTTATATGAACTATAAAAAATATTCGCATGCTTCCTTGTATATTTCTTTAAATTATAAATTCATATAACTTCGTAATTATATCGTCATATTCAGCATATATTTGTTTAAAAAAGCAACAAGCAGAGACGTAGCGAGCATCCCATTATTTTCTGGGATGGTGATGGGTGTAGAGAGAATATAAATTCTGTGATGAATTTATCGATTTAAAAAAATAAATATTCTCACGGTGTCAAATTTATATTCGTGCTCGCGTACCTTGAAACGTGATATCATTTTCAATTGAAATTATTTTTAATTGAAAATTGCAGGATTATGCTGCGTAAAATGTCTATTGCTGTAACGTATAAAGTTAAAAAAATCAGTAAGTAATGAAAGAGCTGTAGAACGAAATACTTGAAAAGTATTTTGTAAAACTAATAATGTAAAAAGAAAAGAAAAAGATCATGAATGATGATACATACAAAAAAAATTCCTTGAAGATGCAACTTGTTTTTAGAAATAATAATAGGTATCTTGAATCTTTTCTTTAAAACAAATTTTGGCTTAAAGCTTTACTTAAAGTAAAGCTTTAAGCCAAAATTAAATTAATTGAGACAGTTGTTTACAACTCATGAATGCCAAGTATATCATTATGTCTTTTAAAGAAAAAAGAGCAATATATTACTTATTTTTGGATATGGTCGAAAACCAACTTCAGTGTAGTGATTATTTTTCAAAAGATTCTAAAGATAAAGGTGACATTACAAAGATACGAACAATTTCGAAAATTGAAATAAGAGCATTTTGTAATTTAAAATTACTTCTGAAGAATATATAAATTTGAAAAAAATTATGCTGAATTTCGAAGCATTTTTAACTAAACATGTAAACATTTTTATTCTTCAATAAAATTTTCTGAAATGAGTCACTAAATAGAGTTTACTGATTCATTTGAATAATTATTTCTTTTCGCCAAGAACTGAAGAAACCCGGAAATTTTTAAATACTGAATGTTTAAAATAAATTTGTTCGTATAATAATTAGTATTTTATTTATTTTATCATTATATTGCTGATACATTTATATGTGCATTTCATCCATATGCATGCTGGTTATAAAATTTTTACGACAGTAACTTATGTGTAATGTTTCCATAGAATACGAAAAAAATGTGCATCACCTAATGTTGCACAACTAAAAATAGATTGTATAAATAAGAGCGTTTAAAGCAATGGAAAGGGAAAATAAGCTTTGAAATTTGACAGAAAGTGGATTTTGACTCGATGAATTTTTGATCTCGCTTTCGCTTATAATATTTCTTGCGATCTTTTTTGTTCGGATAAAATTAGTATTGCGATAAATTTGTTCGTATAATAATTAGTATTTTATTTATTTTATCATTATATTGATGATACATTTATATGTGTATTTCATCCATATACATGCTGATTATAAAATTTTTACGACAGTAACTTATGTCTAATGATTCCATAGAATACAAAAAAAAAATGTGCATCACCTAATGTTGCACAACTAAAAATAGATTGTATAGATAAGAACTTTTAAGGCAATGGAAAGGAAAAAAGCTTTGAAATTTGACAGAAAGTGGATTTTGACTCGATGAATTTTTGTTCTCGCTTTCGCTTATAACGTTTCTTGCGATGTTTTGAATAAATTAAGGAATATAAAAATTAATTTCTTGCAATCATTGAAAATTCATAGTATGGGTATTTAAAAGATAAAAACAATTCGGAAATTAATGCGAGTTTTAGTTTATATATTGAATAAATTAAAATGCATTCATATTATAGACAGTATTTTAACTTTATTTTAATAGGATATTCTATGTGACCAGAGAGAAAAAAATCAAATTATCAAATTACTATTTAAAAATTTTCCAGTTAGCTAAGTGTCACCGTAAATAGACTTCATTGAATAATTTATAAAAATTGAAAAATAACTGCACAATTTTAAGAATCTGAGGAAGATGGTATCAATGAGAATTTTGTTTTCTGTTTTTAAATACATTAAGTTTCTTATTAAGAAGACATGTAAGGCTCGCATCCCCTAATGTA
Organism: Argiope aurantia; assembly: GCA_026543865.1. Classification (NCBI taxonomy): domain Eukaryota; kingdom Metazoa; phylum Arthropoda; class Arachnida; order Araneae; family Araneidae; genus Argiope; species Argiope aurantia. The sequence continues at coordinate 1,739,541 of JAPMOR010118671.1, read as the reverse complement.
GCACCAGCTAGCATAAAACTAACCCCTCTAACTGAATGTGCGACCTACTTCTATTAGTTATAGGCTACAAAATTTCCTTATGTGCATAATTTGTATTAAATCTGTCTAACCTTCTTTTTCTGCTATTTTTGAACTAAAATTTGATTACTGAAAATTTGTCCTGTTCTTATTTTGGTGCACATGCATTTCGAAAAAATGTTATAATTATGCAATAAAAACAATACTTGTTTACTGAAAATTACGTATGATATATTTTTTAAATTTCTCTGCCGATTTTTTGAATAGGCATTTGTTTTCTTTTTAAGATTACGATTTTTCATACAACTGTTTATTTTTAGCATTATCATCATCATCCTTGCTGACCAATAGTATTGATTATGCGATATAATATATTCCAACTCTAGAAAATCGATATATATTTGAAATAATAATATGAAATATCTACTCATTTATTCTAAAATAATGTATTCTGAAATCTACGATTAAAATTAACAATTCAGTTGATTTTGGGGAATACACACATTGCATTTACATGAAGCAGAATCGCAATTTTCTCTGCACAACAAATAGAGTTTTGCAGCTTTCACAGAGATAAAAAGTTTTTTCGATAATTGAATTATTTCAACGAAATTGCAAAACATATTCCTCAAAATACCGACCTGGTAAATAAAATTTCACTTTCCTTCTCTTTTTTTAAAAAAAACTCTATAATCAAATTTATTCACGTCATCAAGGTGCAGATTAAAATATCATGCTCGATTATCCCTTTCAATACTGCCGACTAATGACCAAGATTTACCGACTCGGTAAAAATCTGGAGAGGGGGGAGTCGTATCTTTTTATCCCCTCTTAACCGCATTCCTGGCAACTTTTTCTCTTTTTGGAATGAAGCTTTTTTCTTAACTGAATATCCAGCTCTTCTGATTCGATCATATCTCCTCTGATCTAGGTTTGACGTCATCGTCCCGAAACATTAAATAAGCGTGTTAAATAGAAAACATTTTTTTTCTTTATTAAAGAAAGATTGCGTCTAGAAAGCAAGAAATGAGCTTTTCAGGTATAAACGCTGGAATCGGTAAAAGTCCAGGGTTTGCTAATTGTTAGAATAATTCATTGTTATATCTGAAAATTTCTTAACTGAAACCCTGAGTTTTCTAAAGAAAAATAGCTAGAAGACCAATATCAGAATGGAAAAGTGGGTGGGGAGTGCAACATAGAGTTCTAGAATTAAGCAATATATATATATATATATATATATATATATATATATTGATAGGAGGGTCCGATTAGTAAATTCTAAAATATGAAAAAGTTTATCTTTGAAATGTCCGAACGGAAAATTTTTTGATCCATGCCAAATTCAAATCAGAAGTTTAGAATCCACCTGCATTTTGTCCGAACATTTCGACAGTAATTTCATCTTCAAATTCCGGACTTCTAAATACTGTCTCGGCAGCGTAATATAGTTTATAAAACAGTTTTTTTTATTGTTGTATGGTTTTAATTAATTTGATAGATTTCCTGTTTGTAAAGAAAGAATTTTACAATCGATTATTTTATATTTGCTTCCTGATGAATATGCCAGAGTTTTGAAATTATATGTCATCGTGTATTCTGGATGACCTTACACTATATTATATTTTGTAAAAATAATTTTCATTTAATTAGGTGAGTTATTAACACTTGATACCATATTGTGTACCATATACCATAAAGTAAAAAATTAATAATAATTTTTAAAAACCTCCATGAAATTGCTTAAATAAGCAATTTTTAGCTCCTTATCATCGCCATTAACTTCCTGTATCATCATGTCCATGAATTGCAATAATTCGATATATATACATAAGAAAAAGGCCATTTAGACCTCAAAGATACCAATTTTACGTATTTATTTATTTTAATTTATAGGAAGCTATTGCAAATTGAGCTTCAAAACTAGAAAGTCATTTGTTTGCAAGAAATGAACGGCAAGAAAAAAATGCAGAAAAAAACCCAAAGATCTTTAAGAAAATAATTCAGCTATAAAAAATATCTAGTTTTTACATTTTCTTTTAAAAGCCCTTTGTTTTTTCTTCTCAGGTGGTACTAATTCGGATATTACGGGAAATAGCGGCGTTTCTGGGTAAATAATTCGTTATGCTAATTTCATGGATATCCTTTGAAATTTGAGACCCTTGGTATAAATATGTAGTATAGCATCCTTCCTTCTTAAATATATATATATATATATATATATATATATATATATTATACTTTTGAAGTGCTTTCTTGACGGGAAAGAAAATATCGGAATATCGATGTATGAATCAGCTTTATGGAAAATTATATATTAAACGTATTTCGAAACAACAGACACTCTTGTTAAATTATTGTTACGAATCTGTAATGCTGCTTCCCAGCATAGTTGGTTCCATCATCAGAAAGACCGTTTTACAGTCATCTGTATTGGAGGGAGTCCGGGTGTCGCTTCTGAGGTCCCAGAGCTTGGCGACTTTGGCGCCAAAATAGATTATACCCGAAACATCGAGAATTTTCCCATTCCGTCCATTGGGAACCGAGATACGCCTCGAAAGTTCCTGATTGGTTGAGAGGCTTCTAGCCCCGTCTCCTGAGACCTATAAAAGGAGGCAGCCGCAGCTGCCAGAGTAGAGTAGTCGGAATCGACGGTGAAGAGTAATCGGAATCGACGGCGGAAAGTAGTCGGAATCGACGGTGGAGAGTAGTCGGAATCGATGGTAAAGAGCAAGTCTTCCAAAGATTAGCAGAGCAGCGACGGAGTCAAGCTAGTGGTGAACTAAGCTGTGCGCTACTGTCTGAAGTAGAGTCCTGTTGTGTGCACGTCTCGCGGCTGAAAATAATTGTCTTCTCTGTGCTGTATATAGTTGTCGTCTTTGTGCTGTCCTGTGTGTCTTCGTGTAAATAAACGTCGTTGATTCTTTTTCTACTGCCGCCTGCTGATTGAGTTGTCCACACCGTATAACTTCCACTATCCAAACGAACCCGGAAATTTCGTAACATTATAAACATAAAAGATTTCACATTATTCGCAATCTGATATTCCAAATGAGTATGGCCTGAAATTTAAGCCTGATATTTCTTTCCTTGCGATTGACTTACTTTTGACTTTAAAATTTGTCTTCTGCTCAATTCTTTAATTATTATTTTTTTTTTCGATTATACAGTATCATGATCAGCGTCAGATGTTTAGAATGAACAAAGAAAATACATTTTCGTTCATGGGTTTAATAGTTTTAAGTAAGTTTTTCGATAAGTAAACAATGGTTTTCGATAGCTTTATTTGTGTTTTATATGTGCTTAAGTCTATAAGGGCTTTGTGCAGTATTTTTTTAGCTTTAACATTCGTGGAACGAAGGATTTGAAAATAGTTATTTAAAAATTTTAGTATTATCTGAGTTCTAAACTTAATTTAATTACTATTGTTATCCACCTGGAATATTCACCAGGGTCTGGATTATTCCACCTATTCACCAGGGTCTCGTAGAACCGATTCTTCAATACATTTTACCAATTATATGGTAATTGAAATGTTGAAAAAATATAATGATCCTTAGTGAGACTTTATTTTTTGTCGCAATACGAGTTAGGTCTGTAATACCCCAATTCCAAATATTATCTGGTGAAGAGAAAAGAGTAAAATATCGTGCAAAAAAAAAAAAAAAAAAAAAACGTTTTACTGACTTAAGTGTTGTTTTAAAAGATCTCTTGATTTTTGCAATTTTTTTTTGTATTCCAGCAGTTAGTTTTTTTCCGTTACTAACAAATAATTTTTTTTTAGTTTCAGAGTTTTACCTTCTTTATTTATTGTATTATTATAAACAAAGAGAAGAAATGGAGCTCATATTTATTTAGACTTAAATAGCATTTCGATGTGCATATATATTTGCGTCCGCTGATGACCTTCTTTGAAGTTTAGTTTGATTATATTAACGCCTCGATTGGAAGCAACACGAGAGCTAATTTGGGTCGGACCTCGTAATTTCGAACCCCTATCAGATGACGAGGACGACACATGAGGTAGTAACTTCTCACCTTCTTAAACTTTTGAGCCGCATCAACGTCTGATTTAATAAGCACCATATCCCTATATTGGACGAATCTTCAGCAAAATCGACTCCGAGCTTGGGACTTTCTGCGTTCGAAATTAAGGCTATACCAAAAGGGTTCGGTAACTTTATCCTCCTTGAGGAAGTCAATATATTAGTGTAAAATTATTTAAAATAACATATTCAAGTTATTATAATTCTGTCAGTTTTGATCGTAGAAGATCCTTTATTTCAAAATGTTAGCAGGTCGAGGTTATTTTTTTAAATATGACTAATAGGTTCGGTAGACTGTAAAAATCTAGATTTTAGAATTTTTTCAGAAGTACATCGATAACATAAAATTTAACTCTTTACCCCACTTGAAATACTTTTTCGATTTGAACTATTTGTCCATCTCTAACGGCATAGAAATTAACTATTGTCCCACGTTTTGACATCCTATACAGGAGACCGAAGCTAATTGAAATCAAATTTCTTGAAATTTTTTTAAGGAATCTCTTATCAGTATTTTTGAGAAATACACCTAAAGGTTATTCTAATAATAGAAAATCCATGATATATATTTTTTAAACGATAGGTTAACGGTGATTCTAGAGTATTCCATTTTTCAGCACACGTATAGACTGTAACATCCTGCTCCACAATGGAGTGTTTGTTACACTAGATGAGGGTACTTGTTACATAAGATATGTTAAACAATAAAAACAAATGTAATGTATTATCCTTTTTATAATTTCCGTAGAATTACAATATGTGCATTATTCACAGAATAACAATATATGTAATATGTTTCTTGGTTTAAGTTATTCTGATGAGTAATCATGTTAATCATCGTCTGTGTTATATTTTTTTTTACAAATATGTAACTTTTCAAAGTGCAGTGATCGTGAGCCCATTCCAAACAATTGCATCATTGAAGCCATTTTGTTGACAGTCTTGATATTCAAAAGGTTTACTCTAGTCCATCATTGAAGCCATTTTGTTGACAGTCTTGATATTCAAAAGGTTTACTCTAGTCCGAAGCAAACAGTTTTATTCTGAAAACGTATGTTCACTTTTTTTTATAACTAAATAAGTTAAAATGGCACTCACTATCGGTTTCCGCTTACGGACTACTTTCTTATCTTCAGCTTCTAGAAATAATCTTATTTCCTGCGGACTGACATGAGTCTCTGTCCGCAATGATATAGAAAGAACTTCTTTCGATGTGATAGGGCCTATTTTTAATAGAGTATCTGCATGTGAGGTTGAAAGTTCTCCTTCTAATATGAAAGGATCTCTTTTTGTTTTTGCATCGTTACTTCGAGGGTCTTCTGCAATGCTTGCTAAGATGAATCCGATTGCTGTCGCCAATTAGTTACAGCCAATGACAGGAAATGTTCATCACCGAAAATTTTTTTGTATAAAATGACCAGATAGCAGCAGCCAAAAAGCATGCCATACGTTCTTCAAGGACATCGAATTTGATTGGGCCATTTTCTCTATTAAAGGGATATCGAACATGATGACAGTCCTTCCAGTGTTGTTCCTTATTCATGAATCCGTTGGTGAATTTTTTGAAAGGCCCAAAAATAGACCAGTCTGCTGATTGCAGCTTATGTGACTTGTGAAATAGGAAATGCAAAAGAGTAATTCTATTTTATTTCGACAAGTCTAATGCTGGTAAGGCGAGACGGGACTTATGATTGTTTAGAAGTAGGAGAGGCCTTTCTTTAGTGATTCTTGCATGTTTTATAAAATATTGCATGAGAATCATGCCCGTCATCAATCCAAATTTATTTGCTGAGTCTGCACTTCCTTGAAAGATAGCAATGTTTAAAGTTCTTTCTAAGAAAACAGAAGAAAAAGAGGAACTGAATTGTCCTTATTATTAACACCAAGAGTCATGGTAATCAGAGTGCCTCTCTTTGCAGATATTAAGACTTCAACTTATTTGTTACCTTTTCTGATAATTATCTTTCTTACTTTTAAATATTCTTTCCCCTCCTCAGTCTCATCATCGTGATAAATATCTTTATCTATCAATTCCATTTGTCAAGAGTGATGACACTGTTATTTTTACATTGTGCCTGTGGTTGTTCGTGATTCTTTTCGGATTTGCCGCTTTTGGAGTCGTAAGGAAAAAAACTTAGGCTTTAGATAAGTAGACAGTCTGTCATTTGCAATACTTTCATGCTGACCCTGGCCAAAAGGAATTTTCATTTGATTTTGAATTGCATCCTAAAATTTTACTTTATTAACGGAAATACCATACTATAACATTGCAGCATTGTCTATGTATTGTTGAAGCTTCGTCTTCTGTCCATCTGTGAAAACCTATAGAGGTGTTTTATAACCAATGCTAGACACTGCATTTCAAATTTAAAGAAGGCTCATTGTTGTAATTTATATGCAGTATCTCCAAGAAATATTCTTAAAAATAAATAAAATTTATCTATATCTTTTAATTATTTAATCAAATTAATCACCCTTAAATTAATTCAATCATAAATTAATGGTGATAAGAACTACAACTAATAATTATTAGAAGCTTTCTTTTTTCTTCAAAATCTCAGAAGTGTCATGAAATTTTTTCCATATTTGCTAACCATTTTCGCGATGAACAGCCAATTATCATTTCTTTGGTTGCCCCCAGAAATATTTTCTGTGACATTATACATTAACAGTCTTTCTTTTATAAACTCTGGTAACAACCTTAAAAAAATATCTTATAAAATTAAAATTTACTCGTAGCAAGTTTTTATATTATTACTAGCCCCTTCTAGGGCCATTTAATATCTTGATACGTGTGAGTGGTATAATACAGTACTACCGAACTTTTAAATATGAAATAATTTATCTAAAATCAACGCTTTCCTTTGAAACAAACTTTACACAGACATCTCCAAGGGTTTAAACGCAAATAAATTAAAAATTAAAAGAAAAAAATTGCCAATACTCCCACAATCAATGTTTACACTAGCATTCTCTCTACTACTGACAGCAAGCAGTCCAACGATCGTCGAGGATGTCATATCAATGAGAGTTATTGTCTAACAAGATAAAATGAAACTTCGCGGGCAATTAATTCAAAATTCGAATATAACAACTTTCGGTCTCCCCTATATCTTAAAACATTCAGCTGTTCAAGCAAAACGGTACATTTTTATGAGCAATGAAACATATACGGGCAATTTGCACATTATACTGCTCGAAATTCAATAGTAAACCGGATAATATACTGTTAGAAGAAGAATTTTCTGATCTAATGCAAAACGGTGCAAATACACTGATTTTGGAAATTCACCTGATTCAAAACCGATAACTTACCTACCTAAAAACCGAGAAGATTTCACGGCGTTTACGTCTGTAAATCTATTGAGCTTCTGTAGAGACATATGTACATAAATTGGCACTCATGACATATATCAAAAGACATCCCCCTCCCTCCCGCTTTTCATAAACTGCATTTCGCATATTTCTCTGTAAAATTTTATGTCAGGAAAAGGTAATATTGGAATTGGAACTAATCTTAAATATCAACATATTATTACGGAAATCATTCAATGGGCGAATTTTACGTAAAAAAACGTGAAGTACGGGTAACAAGAATACAAAACCGAGGTGTACACAAGGAACAAAATTTGTAGAAATTAACAATACACAAGCAGACAATAGATTACTAATTAAATAACAGCAACAGCTCGATGAACAGCTACTGGCGTCATCAGTTCGCAATTTGATGAACATTCCAAAGAAAGAATGGAGCTTCATTTGCTGGTTTATGTTGGTTTTACTAAAGGATGTGACATCACATGGAATTCTCCAGAAGAATCTTCAGACTTCGGTTCCATATAGAGATAGAACTTGAATTTTTCAAAATCTTCATTTTGTCATTTAACTGCCATATTTGTTGCCAAAGTCGAGGGATTATTGTATTATTCATTCAGTATCCATTAAAAATCCGAGTAAATCTCTCTTTTGTCTGTAATATTACATTTTCGTAACACTATAAAATATTTTTGAACTAATATTACATGTTGTTACAGACCAGACAGAAGTTTGTTTTTGCATCCAATTTCTCATATTAATTTCATAATATCAAGCAATTTTGATTTAATTAGTAAATTCATTTAATTTTTGGTGGTCTGCAGTTTTTGCACTGAATGTTTTGCTATAAAAGTATTCGACAAAATGACTTCCTAAAATGAGATTTCGTTAAGATTATTAAACGCTGATCAAGCCCGTATTTAAGTTACAATACTCTCATATTACTTAGCTAATTATTAAGTATAAATTTAAGCACATTATAACACGCAATTGAAAAACAAATTAATTACTGTTAATGCTTTTGCCTCGTAAGAAAAATTACTATCTTATGAAATATAAAGCTAAATATATTTAAAAAATATAAGAAGTGACAAAAGTCATCTAAATTACTCATCTACGCACTAAATACACCACATGACAAATATGATTCTGAAATATAAATTATTATTAGCTCATAATATCAGCACAGAGAAAAAATAGGAGGTACGAGTAGTAAAATATCTATATCATCTATCTATATCTATATCTA
>JAPMOR010118671.1:1659784-1725310 GCA_026543865.1 Argiope aurantia | reverse complement strand
CATTGGAAGTAGGTTAATGTAGAAAAGGTAAAAACGTTGACTGAAATATGAATTGAAGTTATAACTTTATTAATTATACTATTATTTGTAAAATTACACTTGCTTATTATTTGAATAACACTATTTATATTCATGAAAAAAACAAATATTACTTCTGTAAAATTCAGAAGCTTTAAGGGTTCTAAAATGTCATAAATTCACTTTCTTAACTTTACATGAGACTAGATAATTCCATTAAAGTCAGTTTTTTTCTGTTTCTATTCATTCCAAGGTGTAAATCCTCGTTTCTTTCATCCCACTGAAGCGCTGAAGCTACTTTATTTTTTACCTTTTTTGAAAATCAATTTAACGGAAAAAGTCTGCTGTAAGTGTTGAAGAACGCTAAAGAACTACGCTGAATTTTTTATACTTACTCTCTCAATTAACTCTTACTCTCTCAAATAATTCTTTCACATTTTAAAAGCATAAATATTTAGGAAATTGTTTTTACAACAAAGAAATTTAATTAAAAGATATTTTTCTTAGTATCAATGTTGTTTGCAAGGTATCAGTTTTCCAAAAATGAAAACTCACTTCAGCTAGAAAGCAATTTCAACTTTCTCCAAGATATTTCATTCCAAAATGCATTCAGAACTTTAATACTAAAATTATTATAAATGTATTAAACAAAGATTTTACTGAAAAAAAAAAGGGCCATTGCTAAATTTAAGCAATTTAGTGCTTTGAGAGTGTAGGGAAATTTAATATGTTTGTTAGTATGAAATTTCCTTGGTTGTAATAACTTACTAATTGCACATGGAAAGAAAACGCTTCAAATTTCTACAAAAACTAAATACCTATTTTTTATTTGCTCACTATATTTATTTGGGAAATCTTTTTTATTCATCTTAAAACTAGTGTAAATATCGACCGATAAATTTTATTTACATATTTATGAATAGATTTATGCCTTATTTTTTCTTTCGCTTTTTATATTTTTTATTATGTGTTTGTTCGGTAGTGAAATTCAAAATGAACCCCTGTTGTATTTTGAGCATACAAATTATATTAACGTACCCAGGTATGCAGTGCTAAAAGCAATGTGAAAATAGTAAGACGAAAGTGAACTTACCTCTTTGAAAGCTGTTGGACTCCTTTTACACAACACCAAAAAAAAAAGAAATATTTCTTTTTAATGTGATTAAAAGAAATATTTCATAAGCAGGAGCTATTCAATCATTATGAACATATACTCTATAATATTTGATCTTTAGACTTTCTCTGAAAACCTGTGGAGTTAATCTATTCCAATTTCTCCTCCCTTTTCTCCTTCCCCCTACCCCAGACACAAATATTTGAAACAAACTTCCTCTTTCAGAGAGACTTTCAATCATTAAACTTCTATATCATCATCATATTATTTTTTATTTTGCAAGAAAAATCCCAGCTTGAGCAGTAGATAAAAAACGGATGGATTTTTTAAGCTTGTTCCATACTTGGTTAAAATCATTTTAATTTTTATGAATTTTGGGAATAAAGGCTTTTAAAAAAGTATTTTGTCTAATCGATTTTGCGCCATTGGAAATAGCGCCCAAAACAAGTGCTATCTAATTTACGCCGTTGTGTTTTTGAGAAAAAGCAAAAATTCCGATGTTCAAGATTTGAAAATTGATTTTCAGATGATGAATAAGAGATCTTAATATATATATAAAAAATTCTTCACGATGTTCAAAAATGAATGCAGATTAAATTTTCGGGACGATAAGGATAACTTTTAACCCTTTGCACTCAGAAAAGTAATTCGATGCAAATTATTCACCTAATACAAGGGCTTGTTTATTGTTCCGAAAAAAATATATATAATTGTTTTAAGTTGAATTATCCCAAGAAGTTAATTTACATCTTCTTACCATTCTGAAGGTATTTTTAAGAATCAAAATTGAAAAATAAATGAATAAAACGTCAAAATGATGCACTATCTTGAATGGTAACCATGAGTCACCTCTCGAGTGCAAAGAGTTAAAATCGATAAGGAATGTAGCATTGACGATAAAGGATGTGGTTTTCATTGGAAATTGTAATTTAAAGTATGCCAATAATGTCAGCGTAAAATCACCTGATTCGAATACGTAGCGTCGATTTAATTTAAAAATCCATTACAGCATTTACAGTATAAAATAGACCGTGACCCAGAGATGAGTGTGAGTTAATATGCTATCACTTAAGTAAATTCAAAAGGAGGATAAATTTTAAGTCTAGTTACGCATATCAAAAGATATTAGTTTTTCATAGAAAAGTATAATTAGAAATGTCATATGTACACACTAGTGATATTGAAAGAATCAGCATTAAATAATGTATATATAACAGAGAAATCATGTTTATTAAACAATGCGTGAAGAATTTTTCAAAAGATGCCTGAAATAGGCCAGCACCCAATCACAGTGTTTGTTCATTATGGGAGATCCAGCTTTTCGTACCTTCTGGTACTAATAATTCATGATGGAATATTTGTAGTTTGAAAATATTTCACTATACAAATGCATCCCTTCTCAATTATTTCTAATAGTTGCCTCATATAGCAAAGCGTATCTGACCATTTCTAGCTTGCTATACAATTCCATTCTGCTTTTACTACATATTTCACTGGAATAATTATAATTAATTTAATGATAAAAATAATTAATAAATTTCATTATGGCAATTCCTGACATAACTGATTTTATATCTATAAATTGTTCAGATCAGATGATAAACAATTTAATCTTTACTCAAAGACGTTTTGAATTTAGAAATCTTACTGATATAACAAAAACCTTTCCCTACTTTATTCATATATATATATATATAATAAAAAACTTCAAGAATTGTTTGATTCTCTTCCTCCTCTGCCAGCTCCCTCATTAACTTGGCGCAAACATTCTGAATGACTTTGTTCCATTCTGGGTTTAATCAAAGTGAAAATCAAAATGAAGATAAAAGTCTATAAATAGCGGTATTAGTTTTAAATATTTATTAACACTAAAGCTACCACGAGCGGGTCATTTGACCCGCTTCCAATGGCAATTCCAATGTATCGGTGAAATGCCGGTAGGTTTAGTGTTAACTACTATTTAAATATCCTTAAAATTTCATTATCAGATAATGAAAATTAAATTATCATAATCAGGGATTTAGGTTATAAATGATAATGTCACTTATCTTTCAGCAAAAATTATAAACGGATTTAAGGAAGTATAAGTTTAAGATGTTAGAGACATAATTATTATTCTTCATAATTATTATTACAGAGATATTCTTTCTGCGCGACATCTTTATAAAATAAGATGTCGCGCAAAATTTATTCTGATAAAAATATTATAAATTTTTATCAGAATAAACTTTGAATATACTGGCTGATATTAATTTGTTAATGTTTAATGGTGGAATAAATTTTCAATATATTTTGTTTATTTTAGAATTGTTCGGTTTGTTGAAATTTAGTTGATGAATTAATCCGATCTAATCATAGAAATTTCTATTTCACTATTTAATTTTATAGCAAACGAATTAATTATAGCAATTTCTTTAATTAACTCTCAGGTATTGAAGACAAGAGCTAAAAAGAGGTCGAATTAGAAGTTTAATATTTTATGCGGAAGTTAATCGATTCAGTTGGAAATGTTTCAATTATTGGGAAACTTTTTCAAAGTGCTGGCTTTAGAAATAGATGAAAGATATTATGGTAAATTTTTATATCCAAGTAATCCGAGTTTGTGAGAAATAATATATCTTATACTGAGTTTTCATTTGTTTCATTAAAAAATATGAATACTCGTAATTTGACATTAGAAGAAAATATCTCTGACATAATTTAATAACTGCTATTTTATTAGCCTTCTTTCATAAACTATTTCATAAAGCATGCAATGTAGAGTTGTCGTATAAATAAAATAATTATACTTTCTAATAAAATCCGCCCTTACAAAAAAGAAAAAAGAATTCAATCACAATTCTCTGTTAAATTACTAATAGAGTGACACAACCCAGGGATAACGATACTTCAGTATTATCTCATTATTTAATTTGTTTGATATTTATTACCTCTATTCATTAATTCTGTGTTCTCTTAATATAATTATAGAATGAGTTTTTATTGTTATCTGTGTGATAATGCAGTAGGTTTGACGGAAAGGAATGTTTAAACTAAAAGGATTCTTTCATGAGCTTGTTGAAGAAAATATTAGTAGTAGTAGTAGTGATAAATTTCTGTTCAGAATCTTTTTTTATTGTTGTTGTTAAGTAAAACTAATCAAATTTAAAACAAAATTGTTGAAGAGAGTTTTTCAATAAAATTTACAAATTCTTGTTTAATTTTGTCTACATAATTTTAAAAATGAACGTTTTTGAGTGTCAAAGAGAGAAATATTGTATGAAATGAATTAAATTTCGTAGAAAAGCAAAATCACTTTGCATATCTTCGGAAGCATAGCGAGAAAAAAAGGTGTTCATAATGATTTCCTTTAATATTATATATTGTCCCAGGCTTGTAAATCATATAACATATTCTTGGGACACTAATATTTTCAACAAAAAATATTTCATTCTTCTGCGACAAACTAACCGAGTTATGAACTATGATTATCATTATTTTAGACAATTTCTGATCGTTTCTATTACATTTCGAGGAAAATCTACCAATCATCTTACGTCTGCTCTAGGTGGCCGTTCATTGCCTGAAAATAAGGAGTTTCTAAATTTCTAAATTCGGCCAGTTTCGGCTGTAGAGGAGTGGAATTTTTTAAAATGATAAAGTGTCAAGAATAGTTTGAATATTAGAGAGAATTTTATTCAAACTGTTTAAGTGCCAAGTATATTGATATAAATTTGATAAATAGGAATGAAGGGCTGTATCAAAATTTAAACTTCCTAATTTTTCCACAAATATATTTATTGATTCAAGCAGCATAAAATATGATTCCTTGCGTCATTTTATTTATTGTGAATTATTTATTTTCTTTATTATGTTAAAGTATTTCTCTTACGTATTTCTCTAAAATTTATTACATATTACTAAATTACGTATTTTCTCTCAAGTATTTCTTTAAGCATATGTCTATCTTTAATAGTTCAGACATTAGCTAGTGGGCATGATTAGAGTGGACCCTCTGAATATAAGAAATCATATTTTATAATTTCCTCTTGTTCTTTTGATTTGGTTTTAGCCTCATATATTTAAAAACAAGAATTTCGGTTAGATTCGAGGTATTTTACTTCATAATCACAAGAATTTCGGTTAGCGTCGAGGTATTTTACTTCATAACCTCAATGAACTTTTTACGTAATGTTTTGAATGATTTCATTATAAAAAAGAAAATAAAAACAATAAAATTTCGCTGTTATATGTTTTTTTTCAGAACACAACAATCAAAGTGCTTTGTTAAAAATCTGAGTCACCAGAAAATGAAACAAAGAGCTTAATTTAGAATTTTTTTTCTGTTGTTTAGAAACGGAAATTTAAAAATATAGTATCTCTAGAATAGTTTTATTCTAAAGAGAGATATTTCTAAATTTTGTAACATTTTTTATCTATTTATTTAAGCAGTAGCTTGAAGGAATCGATGGATTCTAGATAGCAAAAAGAAAATATTGCAGATTTTGCTGCTTTCTAAAATTATGCCAATTAGAAAATCGATAATATAAATGTTTACTTCAATGAACTGCACATTTGAAATAGGAATAGTTACATAGAAGTTTTCTTTTCGTTAAAACCTGAAAATAGACCAATTCTTTACATAAAGCTTTCCTTTAAGAATTGTTGATGTCCATTTTTTATAAACATTTTTCACAAATTACATCATTTTCGCTTTTTATTGTAAATAGTCCGGCATTTCAAAATATTACTATAAACTTTTAATTGAATTTTATTTATTTATTTAACTTATTAAACTAATTTTATTTATTTATTTAAATTTTATTTATTTATTTTTCAACTTATTTCACGTTGAGATAGAATTTTACAACCGATTTTTTTATTCACTTCCCAATGTATCAGAATTTTGAAATTATTTACATTTGTGTATTCTCGGTGATAGTACAACATTTAATTATTTTCAGATCTTAATCTGGTTAATATATGAATTTAATTATATTTTAATTTCTTACTATGATGTTACTTTACACTAAATTTGAAAAAAAAATATTTTCAAATAATATTTTTGATGTTGAATTATAAATTAAAGACTAAAAATTAGAATATTAAAAATAATAATTAAAGTACTAAAAAAGTACTACTCTTCTGATTAAAAAGTACTACTCTTCTGATTAAAATATGTCTTTAAAATCTGTTTTTATAAAATTTATTTTAAATAAATGTTAATTATAATTTACCACTGTTAAATTTTAAAAAAAAAAGAAAAGGTGTTTTATGGCTAATTTAACAATTTGCATTAGCAAATAACCCATTAAAATATAGATAGTATTCATTATTTTAATTTTTATGCAGTTAATTACATTTCATTAGTTTAATAGAGTAAAATGCAAGGATTGAAAGTCCTAATTTTTTACAAATTTTCTCTTACAGATATAGATAAAACTAATTTGTAATTTGAACTTTGAAAGGAAGTAGGAAAAAATTACTGCACTTTTCCGATTTTTAAACTCTAAAAGCTTTACAAAACATTTAAAATTGCTTTCATTTCATAACTTTAAATGATGGAACTTAATTGCTTTTCTAAAAATTAAACTGAAAATTTATCCCATTATAGATATACTGTCAAATTTCTTCATTCCATGACAAATTCTTAACATAAAGAAAAAAAATTCTATTAATGGAAATTTAAAATGCTTAAAAATCTGCAATGTCAAAATTTAGCTAATACTAGTTTTAATAATTTCAAATTTAATTGTATTAAGTATGAAAATAATGTTGTACAGTACAGTGTTGTATAATTAAACTCATGTGTTTCAACATTCTTACTCCTTTGGGTCAATCATGTCAATATATAGCACGTTCACATAATCATGTAAATGTAAAATAATTTATGCAAGTTCATATGATGAATCTATATTCGTGTAATTGATTCTCCTAACAGAAAGAGCAATTTTTTCACTGTTTGAAATCGTTATATAATTTTTTGTTTCATGATTTTTTAGATAATGTAATTTAGTGTTTAGACTAGAACATAAAGAACTATTTTTTCACCGTTTGAAATTGTTGTATATTTTTTTGTTTTAGGATTTCTTAGATAATGTAATTTTAAGTTTTATATTAGAACTTAAGTTTTTCTTTATTTTTAAACTTTGTCTAATTTATTAAATTTCATTTTCCATTTACACTAGAATCATCCATATACGCTATCATTATCAGAAAATGCTTAATCTAAATTCATGGGCTTTTTTTAATTATTACATATTATATCTTATATTAATTATTACATTTACACATTTAATTATAATATTTATTGGATTGCTTAAATTGTTTATTTTTAATAAATATGCATACCATAATAAAGGAAAAATATTTGTGCCTGATAGAACAGAGCTCACAGTTTGATGTATTCTTAAAAAATTGCTTTCGAATTATCTCTATTCATTTTTTTAATATGAGAAGTTTTCTTATTCCAGGAAAATGTTCTCTAATTTCTAATGTCTGTTTGTCTAATATCTAAAAGACGAACAATAATAATGTGTATTTTTGGCAAAAAATTTCTCAAAACATGAACATTATCAATACAAAGTTTCTTGTGTTTGCGACATTAGATAAATTGACTCTATTCAAGAAATGGAATTTGATTGTTTATAATTTCCTCTATATTATTATATTAAACTTATACTAATATATTAATCTTATTCTGTTAAAATATAAGATAATTCAAATGTAAAAAAATTAAAATACTATTTCCTCTTGTTATTAATAATTTTTTTAGAAATAAATGACAGAAGAAATGATAAATGAAACGGAAAATCCAAGAATCTATACTAAAGAAATTTGAACTAAAGATGAATATTCGCAAATTCTGACTATTGTTAAAATAAGAGTATTCTAATTAAATGGATTAAAACTAAAGTCAAACTTACCTCCATGAGATCAACGACCAGAGGAAGCAGACTGAAGCACTTTCATTTGAATTATTACTGATTGATTATGCTATTGTAAATTATATAACATTAGAAGCTTATTAGAATAGTAATAAGAGTAGAGTTTATTATATAAATTAAAGTTTATAACATTTTCATATATTATAATGAAATCTGATTAAAAAATATATAGTGCTGGATTTTTTATATTTGCAAAATTTTTTTTCCTCATTTTTCATGAGAAGACTAAAGCACTTTTATTTGAATTATTACAGATCATGCTATTGTAAATTGTCTAACGTTATAATCTCATTTGAATAGTA
Source organism: Argiope aurantia (assembly GCA_026543865.1). Taxonomy (NCBI): domain Eukaryota; kingdom Metazoa; phylum Arthropoda; class Arachnida; order Araneae; family Araneidae; genus Argiope; species Argiope aurantia. Next base: position 1,716,950 of record JAPMOR010118671.1, on the reverse strand, counting down.
ATAAGAGTACAGTTTATCATATATATTAAAGTTTATAACATTTTCATATTTTTTTATGAAAGCAGATAAAAAATAAATACTACAGGATTTGCAAAAACTCTTTTTCAGATTTGAAATTTTTTTTCTATACTTTTCATGAAGAATTTTGAAAATCCACCTAAGACAAAAATATTTTTTGGATAAATGTATTGTTATTAATATTTTCTCTTGCACTGTTTCATTTATTTGGTCGTTTTTCCTTCGTGTAATAAATATTATCTTATAAGCTTTACTATTTCGTGTTAAAGAAAATTATTTGTGATGAATTGTTAAGCACTTCAAGCAAAAACTATTTCATTTTTTTGCGATTGACTGGCAGATTATGAAAAAATATGAAAGTATAATTTTAAAAAATAATACATTTGGTGATTATTTAGCAATGTAAATGTTAATCAATACCTGATATTGATTTTTAATGATAGCATGAGAACAATTGTTTCTTTTAATATCATAAGCAAATTCAAGTATATTGCAAGAAATAACTTTAGAATAAGAAAACAAATTATCTGAAGCAAAACATCAATAAATACAAGGATTATTAAAAAATCAGTTTATCTTGATTAAGTCATTAGATCTGCAGCATTTTGCTTTAGTACACAGAGATGAAAACATTTTATAACTCGCGAAATGTGCGTAGCAGTCATACTACAAAGAAACTCCAACGCTTAAACTTCATTTCAGACTTTTCCCAATTTTCCATTCCACATAACATTAAGAAAACTGCTTAACAATTATCTTGATACAGCAACATTTAAAAGCATTGTTAAGAAGTGCATAAATGCAAAGTTAAGAACATTTTTGGAGATATAAACGTTGAACATGCATATAAATGAAACATTTTCTTTGCAATTGAAGGCATTAATACAATTGGACGACTCAATTGCATGTTGGGAAGTAATAAAATCAAAACTTGTATCGAAATTATTTTAAAACCAGTTGAAATGCAATTGTAACGTTGATGTTGCTTAGTTTTTAGCTTTTCACAAAGAGCTGTGTATATACACCTTGATACATTCACAAATTAATAAACTAAAAAAACAAGCAAATTATTTAAAAGTATACATCTTTTTAAAGATAATAGTAAAATGTATTCACATACAAATGCGTTTGTTTATTTACAGTGTTCAAAAATCCACAAAAAAATGAGTTAAATATGCATTTCATCTTGAAAGAAATAATGCAACTAAAATCTACATTAACTGATGCTTAATACCTTCTGAATAATAAGAAAATAATTTTGACTGAATTAACTCCAGCCATCTTATTTTAAAATCAAACGTTCTATTATCTTAGGCTCTATTAGAATATAATTCTACTTCTTGATTATAAATAGGTGCAGAAGGTACAATCATATTTCAAGGGGATTTCAACCTGCTAAGAAAAGCCATTCGAACTCTAAACTCTGTGTTATTATTAATGGCAGCTATGAAAGAAAAAGCTGACAGAGTCTAGGAAGGTTTTCTTAGGAACTGATGTCTTCAGCAAGAATTCGGCATTTGACTCTATGGCCTCTCTTGTATTAACTGTAGGCATTAAAATTTATGATTTGTTGAATGTTTAAAAATTTTCTACAAAATTCTAGCATTAAAACTAAAATTGTAGTCGTAGAAAATATAATCAAGCGTAAAATATACTTTTCAAACTATTTGACGCTCAGCCGTTCTCTTTTTTAAAATAATTTTCCTTTACACTCTGTATATCATTAAAATTATGTTTAGAAAATTCCATATTATGATAAAGCCTTATAACTTTCAAAATATAAAAAAAGAATCTCTTTTTAGTTGAGATTTGTAAAATTAAATAGATGTTTTACCTCTTATGTTATGAAATATGACTTGGAAATTTTTCTTAAAAGTTGTATTATTTTACCATCACTCATTTATCGACTGAAATCTTAGAAGATTGTACTGCTGTCAAATCTACTTTGATTTCCGGTTTAGGAATCAATACTTCTTTCTTAATAATTTCAGATTGAAATCAGGTTGTTTGTGTAACCGCCCTTTTCTTATAACTGTAACAAGAAGCATGTGCAATAATATATAACATTAACTGCTCTATATAATACTACATTTTGACTCTAGAACTACAAGACAATAAAGTCAATTTTAGCCAAACCATCCATTAATTCCTTCACGCGTTTATACTTTCTACAAAAAAATGCTTAATATATTTCATTCTCAATACATAAGAGTAATTGAGCTCATTACTGATTCCAAGTCATGTCACATGCTGTTATAGGCGTCCCATTGTTTACTAAACGACAATCTTGATTAAATATAGGGATTTACAAAGTTCCTTCAGGTCCTGCATGCTTAGAGTGGACAAGAATCTTACCCCTTACCCTAAACGTCCCTTCATAAGCAATATATAGTGATAAAAAGCAATGATGCCACTTGCAGTTCTTTCAGGCACTGGAACTGCTTAAAGTGGGTGAGAATCTTACCATTCTTACCCTGTGCCTTCTCCTTGAGAGTCCTGAGAGCGCAGAAAACGCGAAAGGAGTTATTGTTGGCTGTAGGTATGTCAGCCAAGTGACAAAAATCTCAAGCCATGCGGGAACACTTGGTCCACCATTAGCTAACGCTAAGTAATAAATTGTTATGACATATGGTAGCCACATGCTGGAGTACAGAAGATGTATTATGAAGCATAGTTTAGTCAGTTTTTCATTGTCTTTTTGCTTCTTGCTTCTCCACAAGGCTATCTCATAATTAGTTGGTAAGGGGTGACTCTGGAACATAGATCTACTCACCACTGCAATGGGCGCCTCAGAAAGTGAATCGGCCACCCATCTATTCCTCACAGTTATACCAATTCTGGGATCATAAAAACCCCAGTTTTCACTGACAGCTGGCTCGTAGATGATGGGTCTCATTCTCCTACGTCCACGTAAAAGAAGAAACAGCTTGGCATAAATAATATTCGTGAGGCAGAATGCTGTGGTGATGCTTGTCAGGACACTCAGCGTTTGAATCCCATGTGTGAAAAAGAACTGAGGATACATACACTGCACTTGAAGAATTGGCCTTCTATTCTTCCCATCATAAATAACTGGAAAAGCAAATATAAAGGCTAAGAAATTGACCACAAAGATTATTGCGATTCCAAACCAGCTGCGACACCGCCTCCTATAAGCCGAACGGTATTTGTTGTCAAAATACCGATCGAGCGCCATTCCGCACACATTGAGACTGTTTCCTATCATTATGAAAACATTGATGAAGGCCATAGCTCGGCAAATTCCATTCCCAATCTTGAACTCCAAAGGGTGCACAACAGTGACAAAGGCGATCGAAAAGCAGAAAAGAATTCGCGCCAAATCCATGGCCACGAATGCGAGCATGAATGTGTGCGGAGATCTTCTCCGTAGGCGCAGGTACCGTCCGAAGCCGTAGATAACAAGGCAGTTTCCCGCGCTGCCGATGGCCAGCATCAACCCCAGAGAAATAAACTGGAAGAGGGCCACGGGGGTAGGCAAAGAGGTGTCATTCCGATCGGAGAATCCCTCGTGTGTTTCCATCATTTTGAAGTGTGAGAAAGCATTCGAAGCGGTTGCCTCTTATGGAGGGGACGGACACTTTGGAAGGGATGCGGAGAGGAGAGAGTTTTCCCAGATGTGCGCGCCCTCTGGATCTCGTTACCAAAATATAATGCGGTATCCTCTCTCTCCCTCTCTCATCTTCTCCCCTCCTATCTTTCATTGACTGAAATGAGCCGGAGAATCGCGCTGATACACATTCCATTGGAGTAAGTGCCGTCGTAATCTTAATTTCAACAATGGAAGGAATGCTGAGATTTCTTATAACTCAAATTGAAACAGATATTCTTCCAAGTCGAATTTCTGAGGACGAAAGCCATTGATTACTTGACTTCAATATAATTTGCAAGAGAAATTCCATTCCTTATGAAATATTACTCAGTTAATTTTTTATTTGTGTGTAAAATAACAGACGACGTTCGAACTGAATTTTTTTTTTGAAAAAAATATTATAGTTTTGGATTTATGCTTAAAACAGATTAAAAACACTTAGGAAACAAAAACACATCAATTAAAAGCCAAAAGCGTATAGAAAATAGGATTTTTAAAAAATAAAAAGTGGTATAAAGCAAAAACCTTCTAGTTTAGAAGTTTATCAGATGATTTGTTCAATATCTTAGAAATATCTTCAGAAACATTTTATCTAATTCTTGAAGTAAGGAATAAGCTGTATTTTTATTTGATGCTTAAGTAATAATATTAGACAATAAATGCTTTATTTTTTCTCATTATGAAGAAATTAGCACTGCAAAATCTCTTTAAATGAACAAATTGCTTATTCTTTCCTTTTGGAATTGTGGAGCATATTGAGAAATCATTACAGGAAATTGGAAAAAAATATATTCATTAGATTTTAATTTATAAGACTTTTCGTAAAAAGGTTTGACCAAATTTAGAATTTGGAAAAATAACATGTAAAGGTGCAAAGTAACATTCAAACGTATATTATACAAATATAAAAAAATAAATACTTAGAAAGAACACGGAAAGAAGATTTAAACAGTTTATATATAAAAATATATATATATTTTTTTTGAAAATTGAATTTGTATTTTTTTTTAATTCAAGAATACTGAATTTTTTTTAAAAAAACTGATATTTTCGGCAAAAATCTACTTTTTAACGCATTCTCCTACCGATCTTAAGTTCAGGTTTGATCTGCTTAGTCGTATTATTTATTAAACGTCGTTAAGTGTTAAATACTCAGAAGTCTCCGTTAAAATAAACTTTTCAATGAATCTCGAATAAGAACAAGTTTATTAGCAAGTACAATATTCCAGCTTAGTAATGAGAGTAATTCCTTGCAATTGCACTAAATATTATTTAGATGAGAATTAGTTAAAAGAAACTGGAATAATTTAAAATAAGAAGTCAGTATTCATAGTTACTTGTTTGAATGCTCACTTGCCCTGCATTATATGGCATTATTTTTTCAGTTTTTCAAATCTGTGAATAGTTTAACTCGGAAAATAACTTAAGAACTTTAAAATGAAATTCATTTGTTTTAAGCGATATTATTCTTTTTGAGTTATCTAAATTTATTTAAATCCTTATCATATTTCTTGCAGCATAAAATTCTGCGTTTTCAGTATTTAATATAAGAACATAGGAAAAACATTAAAATAACTGTTCTTTCATTGAATTTAACAGTATTACTTTTTTGGAGCAGATGATTATTCAACATTTGGTAAGGAGTGAAAAATATAATCGAAGAAATGTTCTGCTTCCTTTTATATCTTGCATAGATTCAGAATTTTTATCAAGTCTCAACTAACGTAAAAGTATAATGATGTACTGAGTATATAAAAGCTCAAATTTAGAACAAGTCATAACAAAGAAAATTATTAAATTTTTAATTTGAATCGAAAACAAAATTTCAAAATATAATTGGTGGAGTGAGGTGCAAATTCAGGGCGCAAGAGGTAGACTTGGTCACTTCATAATATGAATTGAATCTTATATTTTTTTTAAACCATATTGATTGATGACATAGAATTAGATGGCCATGTTGACTTTTTCGTTATAATTTCATCTGATTAACCGAGCTATCATCTGTAAAATTACTGTTCAGTATTTACTGCTGAACTGGCAGCAATTTTCTGAGGTCTCCAGAAAATTTTCGCCTTCTATTCAGAGTTAATTTATCATTTATATCAACAAAATGGATTGTTGGCAATTTTTTTTTTTTCTCTTCCACAATATAATGCATTTAATCATCATCATCAGAGATTATTGAAACTGTTAATTTTTATGAGATTGGAGCGAAATAATGTTCTCTAGCTAGAAATTAAAAATGGAAATTACAATACAAATTTGTCCTCTTCATTTCAAAACTATTGAAAAGGCTATTTTATATCAACAGTTTCCAAACTATTTAATAAATTCATCAATTAAAAATGAGATGCTAAATCTAACAGAGAGAATCTAACATCTGAGGACACATTGTTTTGTACTAGAATGTAGCACCTTATCCATTCTGTTCTTGACAGTTATAATATCAATCGAAACCATATTTATTTTGACACTGCGTATTTGGCGTAATTACATAAGCATGTATTGGCGCCATTTATACTCTTTTTATCAATCATATGAATGTTTTGAAAATTACTTATTTTTAACAGAGATGCACCAATCGCTTGTTCAGGATGTAACACACCACTAATTGTACGACAAATTTAGTTGGCAAATAAGTATATTGATGATAATTAGTTGCAATAACTATGTTATAGCTTTTAAAATCCTGTTTTGACTAAAAAAATTATCAGTTTCCTTACATATCTATCTCACTTTTAATTATATTTTAAAATAGTATTTGGACATTTTCACAGCAATTTAAGAGACAAACGACATGAAGCAAATGCGATTTCAAAATCTGAAGCTGTTTTCTAATTCTTTAAAGATTATTATCCCGTTATATTAATTCGCTTTTAACATAAATCTAAGAATTAAGTATTACTTAACATTAATGTATTAACAATAAAACATGATTTTTAAATTCTGCATACTTTTTCAAAGAAATGTGATTTTAAAGAAAGAACCATGCTACACTTTAAAGAGAGTTTACAGAAATTAACCAATATTTATTCGCAATTTTCACATAATTGTTATTTTTACATCAAAATATTAAATACTTTAACTTCATGGATTTTAAAGCATCTATTGTGTAAGAAAAGAGCTAGAATTATAAAAGGTTTTGTTGTTGTTTGAATTGCGAATGCATTATTTGAAAGTTGCATATATCTAAATTATAATTATATTTTCAATTGATATGAAAAGCTATATTTGTTTTCATATATCTGTTACTTTTAATCACGAAATCTATTCGTTATCCTCTTCTAATTGCAAAACAAAAACATATAGAAAATTAGAATATCCTGGTGGAAAAATGAAGCATAATTTTAATTAGATCCAAATAATTTTTAAAAATATTTTTAATGTTGAAATTTTTCTTTAATCTTATTAATAACTGAAAAAAATCATTTTATCAACATTTGATTAAAAATTAATGTAAATTAGTCTGAGTTAAATCCATATCATTTCAAAAAAAAATTTAACGCTGAAAATTACTTTTAATTTCACTAGTAACTGGAAAAATCATTTTTATCACCATTCACTTAAATGTTTACGGTAACAAAACATTGGAAGCATGATTTTTCTATTTCACCCTCATGTTTTACCCCAGAAAAAGTGATGATGAGATCTTCATTGCAAGGAAAGTATTCTAGAGGGATCAACAAGAGCTCCACCCAACAAGGAGAATTAACATTAATGTAACATATGTGTGATAATCCCAAAAAGAAAGTTTCTAATAAGTATCTGAGCTATCATGTTTCATATAGATTTAAAAATGCGTGATTTTTTTTCCTCCAAACAAGAAAAATAATTCTTACTTAATATACCAGGATTACAAAATACACTAGATAATATATAAGACAAATTTTCAATCAACTTTAATCAAGCTATCGATAGAAAGCTCATATATTTCTTTTTAGATTGTTTTATATTCATTTATTCTATTATGCAAGCCTCTATATCTTGGATTTTGAGATATTTACCTTTCGTGATTCGATTTGTGTAGAAAAAAAAATCTTTACTAACTCCATGAAGTGAGAAAATAATTTAAACAAAGAAAAATAAAGGCACGAGGAATATATTACTCAAAGGAAGTAAAATTAAATTTAATTTCAAATAATCTTCCGTTTCTGCAATAAAAAACAATGCTAACAATATCTCAAATAAGATGTATAATTTTCTCTCTTAAAAGCACATTTATTCAGCTAAACTAATCTGTATTTCAAGACTTCTTAAACTCTTCTATTTTGCGATAATATTGGCAAGAAAATAAGCTATAATGAGGTAAATAAATAAAAATCTAGTTTAGAATAGTTTTCCATTTGCTTTCAAAATGAAATTCTACCTAACAATCTCAATCAAAGCCTACAAATTTCTTTATTAAAAGTCTTTTATTCGTTTATTCTACTATAAAAGTTATTTTAATAGACCTTATTAAACTTTTTCCACTCGTGACTCTATTTTTATTTAAAAAATGTTTCAGTTTCCCAAGAAGTAGGAAAATAAGTTGTATAGAAATAGATGAAATTCATAAAGAATGAATCACCCAAAAGAAATAAAAAGAAAATTTGTTTAAAACAGATTTTTTTTCTATGTTTCATTAATGTTTCTACGTTTCTATGACACAATGCAGTGTTACGAAGCATTGAAGAAACCATAGTTTAACTCGCTATTTGTAAGCAAATGAAGAAACTGAAACGGACGCAAATGAAAACATGATAAATAGGATCATAATACATTTTATTTTGCTCTTTTTTTCTTGTTCATACATCTTTTTTTAATTTTTAACTTCAATTTCAAGTTTCTGACAAAGGCACAAGACATTCAAAAAATTTTCACTTCTTCACTGGAATGCTTAACATTGCTGATTTTGAACTGATGTATAAGTTCTCTTTTTTGATCTTTTTATAATGACCACCGCTATCAGTAAAACGATCATTATAACTGTAAACGCCACTCCTATGCCTACAATTACAGGCCACCACTTCGAATTCTTTCCTTGATCATCCATATTATCTTCATCCAATTTTGCAGTGTCCGATGCATGTTCTTTCATCACTTCATCTTTTGATGGCATATTCTTTTCATGACTTTTCTCGTCTTCTTTAGTTTTCTTCTTGCCTTTTAATGCGACATCTTCATCTTCATCATCGGCAAGATTGGAGTCCTTATGTACTTTAATTCCTCTTGTCGGTTTGAGTTTGATTCCGAAAGTCGCAGATGCAATGTTGTACCTAGATGAGTTTTTTCCAGATTCATCCTTTGCTCTCATTGCAAAATATATCGTTTTAGGCTCCGAAAATGAAAGTTCTTCAGGCAGTTCGATCATGATAGCAACTTTCTCACCTGGGCCCATAGGTTCCAAGGAGCCATTAACGATGTTTGTATCATTTAGGAGTATGCCGCTTTCGAAATTTGTGATGAGCTCTTCCGAATTCATGCTTGCTCTCAGCTCGAGAGATGAAACTAGAGAGATAAAAAACAGTTATTTTGAAGCATTAATAACTATATATTATATAATATACTGCAATTCAAAATATACCTGATTTTATTGATAAAGGACATTCTGGTCTATGTTTACAATGTAATGCCCGAATATAAGGATATTTGCATTATAAAAATCAATGTATAAAATCATTATAAAAATCAATTTGCCCAATATTAAAAATAATATTGTACCAATCCAAAAAAACTTATAAAATAATAAGCCTATGTTGTTAATTCAAGTGACTATGACATGAAGTTCAAAATTATGGATATTCCTTTTGTTATCATCCCTGTTAGCGTAAGATATTGTACGATATTCCCATGATGTTATTCGATATTCTGAATACTGTACAATATCCTGAAGCTATCGCAATATTGTTGTTGAACATTTTGGGCTCTTAGAATTTTTTCTTCATACTTTTTATAATAACATCAAAAGAATATTTTCATAGTCTTAGACTGTTTATTAAAAAGTATTTTTAATGTTACATTATTTCTCATAATGCAATAAAAGACAACATAAAAGATTATTACAGCTTTTAATGCAACGCAGTATAATAATTAATTTAATTTTACAAAAAAAACAGTTTCTTTACGAATTTCAACTAATAATCATCAGAAGTTTGAATTACAGTTTTAATTCCGTCTTAAAATATTAATTTTCCATCGCCAGATAAAAGTACTAGTCTCTTATTAGTAGATGATTGTTTTATACTATCATTTTTAGGAAATAAAAGTAAGTTGATGTTCAGAGAAAACAATTCCATTTAAAAATCGCTGATATTACGGATTTTATTTGAGACAGAAAACGAAGGCTTTGAATATCTGGACATCACTATTGCTGAATGGGAAGTGAACTACAAGTTTCAACACTTGGAATTTGTAATGTATTACAAACCCAATAACATGGATAGGGTCAAGTTAAGATTTTAAATTATATTTTCATTCATTTATTTATTTAAATTTATACTTTATAGAAAAATTTCAATAAAAAGAATACAATGTTTCTAAATTTTTATGCGAGTTTTTCTCTGCAATTTTAACTAGCCTTAACTAATAAGTAATAAAACTTGCTTAAATTTCAAGAAACTTCCTGTTGAAGTCGTAGATAAAGAGAACTACTGTAGCAAACTTGTTTATATTTATAATAAATTTCTGTAAATGAAATGACAGAATATATTCTAAAAAAAAGAATGCACTGAGGACTAATAAGAAGTATATGATGTATATTTATTTAATAATAAGAATATATGTTTAATGAGTATTGTGTGTAGATAAACCTTAAAGCAAAATGAAATGTAAAATCCAGTACTTTCACTAAAAGTGGGTTAAAACAATTCTGAAGAAAATTGTTTTTTTCACAATATTCTTGGTTGCGTGTCAGAGATTTTCATTGCCTTATAACCATAAATTCAACGGGTACAAGTAAAGAGATGAGATAAAAATGAAAGCGTGATATATCAAAGTTCAGTACTACAATCCATTAGATTCCAAGCATCCTGGAAAGGACAATTTACCAACACCTTACTTAAAAGATATATTTCTATAAGGTGTTCCTAATACAAGTTTTTAAAATATGCAGCTGAATGGTCATATCTAGAAATGATTATTTGACCATAGCATTGGAATTTGATTCTCAATCTGTTAGATCTGTAAATCTGGAAAGAGAGGAGAGGAGTTGGGGTGGGTACTTGAAAAATAAGTTTAAAAAATAGAAAATACTAATAATAAAAACTAAATAAGAAGAAGTTTGTTCAGTTATTCTTAAAATAATATGACATCCTCTAAGGTTATTAAATTACGAAATATATTATCTCTAATTTAAACGCAATAATTTAATCATTCAGTACTTAATAATTCATTTACAATGTTTTAAATTACTTTTGATGAAAGATTGATCCCCTCTATAATCCAGAGATATTTTAATTTCCATCTAATCACAAAATTATGATACTCTCTCATTTCGAAAATCGTTTTACTGCCCATAACCCTTCATTCTAATATTATTTTTTGAAAAATAACAATGTAATTTTTAAACATGGGTTAACTACTACATTTGTATGGTGGAAAACTACCGATTTTACTGTATTGCTTAGTATTGCAATAAACTAAACGGATAAGTTGAGAACTAAAATTTATTAGGTTTGAAAATAGCATCCACTTGTAACTAATACACGCTACTGAACATATTAAAAATTAGCCTCCTTTGACGACCAACTGGGTAGCTGGAAATATTGGTTGTTTAAAATTTCAATAAAATATTTTATGCATAATTTGATGCTGATAAATCTCTAAGCAAAAATTTTTTAGCATCAAATTGTGACAGACATTTAATCCGTATTAGTTTAAAACTTTACACCTGCTCTTTTTATTATGTACAAGAACGTTCCAAGGGGAGAAGAATAGTGTCATTAAAAATGCAAGTATATGGGTAAAATATTTAAAATTGAACGTTGTCTTTAGTGGCAATGCATTTTCACTCGCTGATTCTTCATGTAAACTGAGCAGATAATTAGCAGAATATTTCTTCCTTAAGTTTCAAAAAAACATTTATACGATTAAATATTTGGCGATACAGTGAAAACGGGTTGAGTTTAACTGTAACAATGAAAGCCCTTATTAAAAATTATACGAAAATAATTTTCAAATTTAAAAATTTAAAGAAATTGCACCGGAATTAAATTGGTATAGTTAAAAATAAAATAATTTACGTTTCAAAAAAGTGTAAAAATTAGTTTTGTGCAGTAACATTTTCACTAGTTTTCTAGGTACTTTCACTTAATTTTAATTAAATAAAATTCAAGTAAATTTTAACTAAAAAATTTCTCTAAATTATACATCCCCGTTCTCTTAAAAATATATGTGAGTCAAATTTGATAGTTCTAGATAAAGTTATCAGTTTTGTAATACGTAAACACACACACACATTCTATCTTATTATTGTAGAGGTAAATGCAAAAAAGTGCAAATATTTAACTGTTAATTGAAACATAGGCTTTTATTAAAAGTTTAGAACAAAGACACGGACAAATGTTATAAGAAGTAACTGGAAAATTTCCATTGGACATTTTCGACATTGAAATAACATTTATTTTTTATTTGTAAAACTGATCATGCTATATACATCACCGATTGTTATTATCTTGCATGAAAAAGCCGCTACTTTATAACTGTTGAAAGTAAAGTTTTGTTTAGTTTCTAAGAGGTTCTTCATGATAATTGATAATTATGTTAGTTTGAAAAAAATTATTTGGTTAAGTCAGCTATCTGACAACTTTCAAAACAAAAATGTTCATAACAATAATAAAATAATTTACTGATTTATAAATGGGTTTCTTAACAAATCGATTGTCTTCTGACAGCTTTCAAAGAAAACTTAATATTACGCGTAAAAGAAACTACGCACTATTAACCAGAATTACAATGACGTGTAGGGAAGTTAAAAGATGTTTATTCCTGTTGTCGCGAAAGCATCCTGTTTCTTAGAGAAACAGAAAACTGATGTCGTCACCTTAAAAGCATTTTCTTTGCTAAGTTTTGCTTTCTAAAAATAGATAGTATTCTAATCACCATTTTATCCACTCCACTTTGAAAGAGAAAGAAAAACTTTTGTGAAACTAAAAAATAAAGTAAAACAATATTTTGAATGATAATGTTCATATTTATATGTGTAACGATGAAAACCCCAATTCTGGCAAATGTCTATATTGCGTGCATTGGAGTGAAAGTTGAAAAAAAAATACTTTTATTAAGTAAAAAAAAGTTAAGAGAAAAGTGCAGCTTTTAAAATCCCATTTTTATTATTAAAACATATTAGGACAGATGGCAAAATGAGAGAAATCTTAAATAACAGCACATGTCATCAACACATAACTGTTAAGCTTAGAGTGAACAGTACACTCTAAAATACCAATAATACACATAATTTATGTAATTAATGCTGTGCAATCTTATTTATTGCAACAACTTAAACTTCTTATTGAAGTAATAGCCTGTACACTCACTCCACAACACGAATTAGTTGCAGTTTCTTTAAATTGTAGCAATAAATAGGATTGTATAACGTTAATCAGATAATTTTTGTGCAAGTTTATTTTTGGTAATATTTTCTTTTATTGTCTTTTTTATCTGTGTAATCATATTATATATATTTTAATGATAAAGTATGATTTAAAAAGTAGCATATTTTTCTTAATATAACATAAATATTTTTATTAGACATTCACCATCATCGTATGCTAAATGTCTATACACACCGGCAATGAGCAAACTATATAAAAATATAAACAAACATTTTGTCCTTCGCAGACGTATTTAGTACGTGGCGACATTCATCGAAGAATATCAATATTCTTAAATTTCAATTCTTCACAATAACAGAATATTCAAATGTAATCAGAAAATTAAATAAAACAACACAATAGTTTAGAGAAAAGTACTTTTCTGTTATTGAAAGCATACGTAAAAGAAATAAACAAAACGAACTCAATGACTAAGTGTGTCAAGATCCAAACCGGAAGTTCAGTTTCAAATCTTCAGCTTCGAGAAAAGAAATAAGACGGGGGGGAAAAAAGAGCAAGATAATTACACGATATGTGACGACATTTCATTTATAAAAACTAGACTAAGATTAGACTTGACACTTTGAGTGATAACAAGAGTAGTAAGAAAACAAGGTGGCTTTTTTCAAAAAAAGTTGTGAAATTAAGTTTCTATTGCTAATGAAGGTTAAAAGTAGGTGCGAAAATAATTTAACGTTACTTGTTTTTTTATGGTCTGAGGTACGGTTTAAATTGAGTGTGGATAAATTTGGCAAAAATATTACAAAATATAATAATTCAGTTTTAAATTTCAGTTTTAAGGCTATTAATTAACCGTACCAAAAATAAAATGGTAGGGGCTATGATTTATTCGGTGAATTGTTTTTAAATTTAAAACAATTTTGAGGCAGGAAATCTGAAGGCAATGTTTAAAAAAGTGAATAAAAAATAGTTTATAGATTTTATTTATAGAATGCATGCCACTTTATAAGAAAGTTATTGCAGAAATAATATTAAGTACTGAAATATTTAAATTAATATATTAAAAAACAGATGACAAGTTTTTTTTTTTATTTCATACATTACTTATTTTCTAGAAAAACATCCTGAACTTACACACTTTATTCGATATTTCCTTTGATATTCTCATTATTCTGAACTATAAATTTACACTCTTATGACATAATTTAGAACAAGTTAAATGGCTTGACAAAATTTTAGGAATTTTCAAACATTTTGATTTTGAAACATCCATAAGAAATGATTTAAAAACTATCACAAAAAATGATCAAGTTTTCATTTTTATTTTATAGAATATATTCTATTTTCTATGAGAGTCATTGTAAAATAAGTCTTAAACCCTCAAATATTTAAAGTAATATAATAAAAAGCAAATACCTTAAAAATTTTTAATGCAATACATTTAATAATTGCTTCTTTGACAAAAAAAAATATGAATTGCTTTTACTTCTTTCCTTATTCCCATCAAGCTGAAAGACAAATTTAAGTAGTAGTTTTGAAAAAAATTAAATTCCTCAATAAAAATTCAGTAACTAAATATTAAATGGTCATGAGAGTAAAAATGTCAGTCTTTATTCATATACTTACCATTTCCAACATCAAGATCATCACCAGGTGTTGTAAACTGGAGGGTAACTCTTTGCTTGTCCCCTGTTTCAATAGCCAAGACTTTCAAATCGGTTATATCTCCTGGAGGTATGACATCTCCAGTTTTAGGAGCCCATGACTCCATTCGAAAAGCACCACCGTTAGAGGAACGATCAAATTTATTTGCAGGCACAGTCTCAAATTCATCATCCTCATCGTCAGTACTGTTCTTGTCAGTTACTTCAAAATTTTCCGGTTCAAATTCTTCCATTGGAACGTCTGTGGTTTTTCCTAGAGATATTAAAATAAATTTTTATTAATTTTCTGTTCAATAATTGTGCTAAATATATGCTACTCACACTCAAGGTGAGGCTCAAGCGAGTCACATGCAAGAATAATGCCACTGTTTCATGTGAAATGTGAAGAGATAGCCTCGGCTGAGAGACTAACCCGTGAACATATGCTCAAACCCAAAAGGTTTGTTGATGATTTATTGAAAATCTAATTATCAATCTATTTTAATTATTTTATGCTTGCATTACCAAAATGAAAAATATTATTGTAAAAAACTGTTTCAAAAGAATTAGATGATGTCACATAAGAATAATGATTTAATAAAAGTAATAATAACCGAGAAATGAATTTAAATTATACATGCGCAGTTGAGACAACTATACCAACAGGGTCTGGGACAGGTTTTTGGGTCACAGGTAAAATAGAATTCAAAACTTCTTGTAAAGGGTAGATTTTCAAGGGAAAAAATGAGACATTCACTCTTATCCACTTTAAGTCATTTTAAGATAAGATCTGTAGTCCATTTCAATTGCCGTTGGAGTCACCTAATTATATCTTCTTTCATTAGCAATAAATTCTACATACATGCATCAGAAATTGGGTGGTACAATCAAACAGTGTAGTAACTTTCTATAAGTGATAAGAAATCAACTAGATTAGTTACATGAGGGTATTGAAATTAAATATTTAATTATTTAACTATTAAGCAAGTCCATATGAAAACGGGGGAATCACTGCTAATGTACATGCGCATTTATTACAACAAGAAAGTTAATATTTAAATGCTTGGGATAACTGGGTTGGTGACTTTTAATCCCAGTAATGGGTACAGTTCAAAGTTTAAAAAGGATTCTTTGTTAACTGACAAAATATCACAAATTCCAAGAAGATGCAAAATTTTCTTAAGTTCTCTTCTGCAAATATTTTTCAAATTTTACTCTTATTTAATTTGTTCACTACTATCACAAGGGAATTGATATTAAAGTCTGGACAAAATTAATATGACTCAGACTGGTGCAATAAGATTGAAATTATTTTAAGTTCGATATTTCGAGCAGCTAAAATTTCTGGCTAAGGACCAAGTTTAAATTCAGGCTTACGCTTGACTCAGTCGCAGACAAACTGAAAAGCTCTGATTTATTTACGATCTCTGTTATAAGTACTATGTGTTAATATTTTAAAGTATAATACTTATATTTTATTGTTATACTTGCTTCGCGCAAATAATAAGTATAGTAATGTCTACAAGTCTCAGGAATCATTTGGTGAATTTTTTAAGAGTCGTATTTGGAATAAACCCAAAATTCCCTTTCATTATCGAATACTTAGTTTTAAAGTTCTATTTCCTCAATAGATATTTATTCCTTATATACAAAGTTCAATTTCTATAAAAAATGAATGACAGGAAGAAATATAGTTTGTCTTTCCTCCTGAAACAATCCTAAAATAGTTTGGAATTCTTTGCTTCGATTTGGGAGAAATATTTCCTTATTTTTATCGTTACAGTGTTTGATCGAGGAAAATAAGAAAGAAAGAGCTCAAAAACCAGTTTCATTTAGCACTATGTAAAATAATAATAAATTTACTGTAGCAGGCTTTTGATCAGAACTAAATCACAGAATTGTTTCTCAATAATATGTTGTAGTAGATAAATCATTTCTTTAAAGATATTTTCTGCAACAAAATTTTTAACATACATTTCGCATGAGAATGCGCAAATACATAATGAATACAAATAAAGAAATTAGATATACATAAATGAGTTGCCTTTACATTATTTTCAAAATGGACGTTTTAGTAAGAGCCCCATATATTATGAAATAGTCCTATATATTATGACAAGAAATTCTTCATTTGAAAAATTAAAATTTCCATAATGACTGAGCAGCCATTAGCAATCAGTAATGACCAATATAACTACTGATCAGAGCAGAAATACTGATATGTAAAAGCATTGTCAAAGAATTCCCCACATTATTTAAGTCATCTTCTTTTTATATTATAATTTTTTCTTTAATGACTTAATCAAGACAGTAAATTCTTTGTTTTTTAAAAATTGATATAACCCAAGTTTATTATTTTACCGTATTTTCAATACCACTTTCTTCCAACATTAGTAATGTGCAAAGGTGCGAAACCTCGGAGTTCCAGAGCTCCATCAACCCTCAGCACATCGGGCAGACAAGTGAATTGTTAAAATGATTTACGCTCTAAGGGCAGAAATGAAAAGGCGGGCACAAAAACTAGGAAGTGCGTAACTCATTTTAAATTATTTATAAAACTAATATTGACTTTTTGAGATTAATAAAATGATTGTGACAAAACTGCATTTCTACAAAAGAGTATTTGACCTAATATGGATTTAAATGTTTTCCAAACGAATGGCATTCTAGTTTATAAGTATATCATAAACATCAGAAAATAAACCAACTACTTACCTTTCATAATTGGCATTGGTTGAGAGGCAGATGCTTTTCCTTGTTTCAACTTTGCTTGTCCATCATTTGACACTCTTGCTATTACAGCGTAGCGTCCATTGCCGTTGAAATGAGTGAAATAACCAGAATAAATTCCGTCATTTTCCGTAACATCCGCACCTATAGATTCAAAAACATATTCACCACAAAATATATTCTAATTTTTTTTTAATACAACAAGATGCATGAAGTAATTTCTACGCTATATTTCAATGAATAACTTTCTGCTAAATGTCTGAAAGAACAGAATTTAAAAAATCATACCTAAGCCGTCATCTCTTAGCTCAATATCGACAGTTGCACCCATTGGCCTTTCTACAGTTGCAATCACTGTAGCTCCGATAACCGCCAAGTAACCTTTTTTAACTTCTGCATAAACTTTCGCATGGGCTGGGAACTTCAGTTGAATTTCACTTAACCAAGAGCGAACTCGAATGGGTTGATCTCGAATATCTTTTGGTTCAGAAGTCACAGCGAATCCAACAGTGACTGGGAAATCTCCTCGCCGGCGGAAAATGACTTCCCACTTACCAGGCTACATAAAAGATCAGTAAGTGTTAAGTTGTGAGCAAATGCATAATTCTTGATTCAGAAATATAAGGGTACAAAAACTTTAGTGATAAAAATAAATATCATCATAATAAATATATAATTTATATAAAAATTGTAAATATTTTGAGAATTTTGAAATTCATCAAGATGCTTAGTTATATGAAGAACTAAAAACAATGTGATATTTTCTAAATGCTATCATCAAAATTTTAGAAAATGGGCACATAAACATTAGGATAATATGGATTCCTTAATCAAGTAATCGATCCTATATTTTTTTCAATACGAAATTTAATTTCTTACGGGATTATCTAACTAAGTAATAATCTTTTGTAACCTATTAGGGACAAATGCATAAATATCTTACTGAATATCCTTCATAAGGCTCGTTCATACGATGAAGGCAATGAGACGAAATGGCGCTGAGTGAAACCACTAACTTAAACTGAAGCATTTTTCCCTCTAGAATTTGATACTATAGCCTATATAATTACATAACATTATAATATTTTGCTAAGTCTATGAGACATTTTCGAGCCGAAATTCACTATTTATATTGCTTTATTTTAAAATACATTCTCTAAATTTGTGTTGTTATATTTCAAAGATTAAAAGTTGCTTGCCGCACAAACAAATTATATGAAAAATAGACTTTTCATGTTAATTTTTACGTATCCTCTTACAAAAAGAGAGTAATGTATTACAAATGTGAAATTACATATTTTATCAAATAATCACATTTTTATATCCATTCAGTGTGCTCTCGAAATAAAATTAGGATTTCTAGATAATTGAAAAATGAAAATACATAGTAAGTAGTAATTGTTTTTTTTATTATATATGCTTATTATGTTATGCTCGTCCCAGTCCTGTTGCATTCTGCATAACAGGTTTAACGTATAAAACGTTTATATTTATAATTTACAAAATATATATATTTTTATATTTTACAGAACTTTTATCATGAGCTATTCTACTTTCTTAATAAAAGGTATTTTATTGAAATAAATGTACATATTAAATAAACACATTTAAGTATATTATTTAAAGAAAAAAGAACGAAACAGTTTTACATAATTACTCTAGGATCTGAACTGACGGAGAATTTTAAATTTCCATCGCTAAAGATGACCAATATAAAGTACATTGAAATGGAATTAAATCAAGGAAATCATTGAAATGGAATTAAATCAAGGAAATCATTGAAATGGAATAATACAAAGGGTTGAATGGCTGTCGGTCAATACTTTCCCAAGCATGTAAACACAATAACTCAAAAACGCAATGATTTAAATATATCAAATCTATTATGTGATTTTGTGACTGCAACTGCGTCCATTTTTTGTTTCAATCGGTTGGGAAAAAACTCGTCTAAAACACAAAGTCATCTTTATTAGAGAGTATGCAAGAAAGCTTTCTGAAGACCACTCCCACTAGTTTATTTCTAAAGCGCTTTCAATGGGGATATTTAAATTTTAATCACCTGGTGAATTTATAAATATTGTTCTTCAACTAGCAGAACCAATGAATAAAAATTATTTGCCAAATAGTAAGAAAAATAAATTGATTTTACTTTTAAAATGTAAATTCATCGTAGACTAATGTCCTAATTTTAAACTTACCTCTGCGTCTGGCAAAAATATCTGTATTCTTTGACGCAGTGTGTCATCCCTACTGTAATGAGGACTTGTAGAATCAACAATAGCACCAGATGGACTTCGGAGAACTACGTCTCCCACTCTGTCGATATGGCGAGAGGTTATTGTAAAACTGGTGTCTTTTCCAAGTTCTTCGTCAAGGTAAAGATGTTTTGTGAGAATGTCTTCGTCAAGGCTGAACATCTCATCTTTCAACTAAAAATATTAATAACATTTAATTGTAATAGAATATTACAAAATTAAATACACAATATAGTGTATGTTAGATACCCTATATTGTGTACAATATAGTGTATGTCAGATACACTATATTGTACACTAATATTTTCACCTTCAAACTCTATTATTTAGCAAAAAAAGTACATTTTTCAATTTAATTAAATTCCTAATATAACACATTTACATCAAATGACGAAATGTTCCACGAAATGGATCTGAGATGCATTCCATATGGCGGAATATTCTACCAAAATATATGAATTATCTTGATTGTGATTGATTTAATACTCCATTAATACAAGCCCATTTTCAGCTTTAGACAAATGATCCAAATAGGATTACACTTTTTTCAAAATAACTTTGAATGAGGAAATAGTAGTTATCTTATTTGCAAGTTCTAAATCATATCCACTATTTATTGCTCGAAAAGAAAACAGCATTCAGCAAATCCTTTACAGCATAATTTCAGAAATACGAGATCACAGATATGTCAATTCTGCAAATGAATTGGGAAGGAAAATTATTCTTCCATTATTGATTATTTTGATTTTATTTAACTATAAAGATTTATGACCCAATTGAAAGATATACCAAAATTAATAAAAATAAATGCGTGCTCTTAATTTGTGGTCAAAATGAGGTGACTTCAGCCAACACCCTCAGCGCAAACCATACTAATATATGATTAATAATATGATGACAGTAGAGCTTACACATAATTTAATGTTCATTAGTCCAGCAAACAGATTCCTGTGAGATTAATATCGGATCCAATATACTTCCAATCTCAGCCCTGCGATTTTCCCATCCGTGCACGACGTTCCGAATGGGTGGTACTTCTTTATGGTGTTTTTTCTTGATACTTCTTTATGGTGTTTCTTTTCTTTCATTTTCTGTTTCGGTTTTTTCTAACGGCGATGGCTAAGATATTTTAAGAATACTATTGTGGATTTTATTCATTAAAAAGGAAAATTATTAATATTTAAGGGAAAGAAAATTAATTATTTTTAAATTTCAAATGCTCATAAATGGTATATGAAAAACTGCTGTTCTTTCTATGTTTGTTATACTTATTATTTTTTTGCAGAATAAGAACGCATCTGTTCTCAAGAAAGAACTTAAAAGTTCAGTATGTCATTCGAGATTTTAATCTTTTCATTATAAGTGACACAAAAACTGTACCAGGATGTTTTTCTTTTATTTTTGCTTACAGGAATGGTACATGTTTTATATCAGAAGTTCATTGCAAATCTCTTGATAATTTGTGATAATTTGATATCAGTGATAGTTTGTAGATTACTAAAAATATTGTAAACTTTATTTCCTCTGATCAGTTTTATCGAGATATGAATTTTCATTAGAACAGGATAAGTTGTCCTATGTTACCAGAATAGAACGGATTGATTGCTAATGAGGGAAGACAAAAACAAGCAATACTAATAATCTGATAAAATGGATCTCTAATCACTGTAAACATCCTTAACTCTTTTCTTCTTTTATCGAAAAATGTCTATTAATAAGAAAGGATAGGTTGATTGCTAATGCGAGAAAACAAGAATTGGCAACACTTCAGATATTACAAATAATTTGATCAAATGGGTCTATAATCGCCATATAAGCATCATTACTCCTTGTTTGATAATATCGAAATATGTTTATTTATAAGAATGGGATAGGTTGTCCTATTTTTTTAGAATATCATAATTTGATAATAAGAAAATACAAAAATAGGTAATATACCTGACGACCAAATTGTCCATATTCCTCTCTTTCCCATAAAATATCAGTTTAAAGAAAAGACGTCGTACTTTTCTTAGATGTAATCTTAACTTCACGATTATGGATAAATTACTAATAATTATTTCAACATGCTCAAAATGTAATAATCATACTCTATTTAAACTTTTATAAGTATTGAAATTCTTTTTTATTACGTATATCAGAAACAGTAATTATTAATTTTTGCAACACCTGAAATGTATTTTATTTAATCAAAGTCGAAGAGAAAGCTATAGCTGGAATAGCTTCAATAAATTACGAAAAAATTATCTTATTTAAAATATAATTTCTTTCTCTCTGCTAATAAAAGCAAGTTTTTTCAAATAATTTTAATGTTTTTAACTTATTTATGTTATATTCAGTAACGGCTATGCAAATACAATGCACAACATTACTTATGTTTGTAATGTGTTTATGCACAGGACTTAAAAAAATGGTGGGTACATACTTTTTGAAAATTCAAAACAAAACCTATAAAGTTTCCAAATAAATAAATTATATAATTTCGCTCAATTATTAAAAATATAAAATTTTTCATAATTTTATTTTGGCTTTCTGATAATATTTTCCAAAATAGTCAAACTACAATTGTTTCTTACAGTTTTTGATTGAAATGAATTTTAAAAATGTATTGTTGATAGAAAGGTTTGGTATTAGAAAATATTTAGACACCATTTCATAATTAATTCATGATTATTTATGATGCGTGAAATTAAATTTCAAGAAGTGTGGTTTCTATACTTAATGAAGCAATGTATTGAAAACTTGGACTCATTTTTTAAAATGCAGTTCTATATTGAAATTTTATGTTTTGTATTTGTTTTTCCAGTATATGATCTATCCTAAATTTAAATTCATCAACTACTTACTTGCACAGGCTGGAGTTCAATGTCTGCTTGAGATGTAATAGATTCCAAGAAAGCCGAATCCAAAGCCGAAGCTGGACGACTTCCATTATTGGAAAAGAAGTAGCCCCTTCCTCCAGTCACAGCCGTCATGTGTTCTAGTTTTGCACTAGCTTCTGATCCGAAGGCAACAGCATTGATGATGACATTATATTCTAAAACTTCGGGAAGGACGTCTTCAATAAAGGGTAGAACATTTTCTTCACCGTCGGTGATCAGCATAATCAGACCTCCTTCTGCGGTACCATTGTCATTCGTGAAAACCTTTAAAATTGATTCATTAGTATCCCAGACTGAAAAATGTTAATTTTTTTTCATTTGAAATCTTGTATATTTAATCTTGGTACAGTTTTATGAGAAATAGGCTAAAAAATCAGACGGTTTAATCTTTAAGATAAGAAAAAAGAATGGAATAGACTAATATGTCTGTGTTTTGGTTTAGTTTAGTTTGATTTAAGTTTCATCTTGAAGATGGCGGGAACTATTTCAATACGAATCCTCTACACTTTCATGTCACACCTGTGGAATGGAGGGAGGGGGAAGACTTGGATTATGATTATGAGACACTAGTAAGCCATGAAATACCTAAATTTCGTCAAATTTTACTCTGAAGTATAAAATGTGTTTAATTCATGAAAAATTAAGCAAATGCCTCTTCAAGTTATGAAGAATTGGACATTTATTTTATCAACCCTGATTTAAGCTGCAAAATCACTAAGAAGACTATGTTGATTTTAAAGGTCATTAGAGATTGATTTAAAATGAGAATTTTAAAGTGTTTTGAAGTTTACAGCTCAGTAAGAACCTTGAAAAGTGTTTTGTACACCACTATTCCTAGAGCAAGTATCCGTTGCATTTCAAGCTAGCTCATTTTTAAAGAAATAAATACTGAGGTAATTAAAATTGTTCCAAAAATGTTGGTATTAAATTATACTTATTCCCTAATTATTATTATTTATGTTATATAAAATCATTAAATTTAAGTACTTCAATATTTTAAGCTTTTATTCCTTAGATTAAGTGCAATTTAGAAACGAACTATTACAGCTTCCCATGACGACTCGAATTTTTAAAATTAGTTTCTTATTTTAAATGTATGAAATTATTTTGAATACACATGAGCGACTTTATATTAACTTAAAGTGTATACATTTGAAGAATTTTGCGTCAGTCATCTCTATTGTCACTTTTTACTTTCTCGTATATGAAATATACAGAGATTTTAATCGTCAAAAAAATTTAAACTCGACGTTTAGATGAATCTCCGTGTTTTAAATCTCCCTGAAACATTTTTCGAACTAAGTTTATGAAGATGATAACTCAAAAAAGTTCTTTGCTAGACGGATAAAATTTGATATTGCGATACTCTGAAAATAAAAATATGAGCACTTTTAGCGTTCATAGGCTAGTTCAAAGTCTATAATTTTATGTCAGGGGAGAAGAGATAATACGTTTTTTCAGAAAGTATGCGACTAATTTCGGGGGGAATTACTCTCGCTGGTCGTTTATATGAAATTTACTGTAATAAGAAGTGTCATAAGAAATTCGATGGTTTATTCTTTACTATAAGAGAACACTCTGGAACATATTCCCATCCAGCAAACTGCGTACAATAGAAATTTTTTTAAAAAATAACTTTGTGGGTAAAACAGATGGATTGCTTGTTGCCATAAAAAGTGAAAAGGAGAAGTAGATCTTTGGTTTTCTCTTAGGTACAAGAGGAGGAGCATAATATTTACAGCTAGAATTAGAGAACGGAATGAAACAAAATTTCCTACATAGACTATGAAAGGTATGAGAACATGTAATCCGCATACAATAATAACGAAAATAACCCATACGAAAGATTTTGGCTCAGTTGGAATGATAACGGTCAAATCAGGTTATTTATAAGTTTGGGTTACTAGGAGACTCAATTACAGTGGACACACACAAAAAAGGATAAATAAAATTTCATTGATTTCGAGTACTAAAAAAAAATGCACATACAGAAAGGAATGACTTGCAGTATGAAACTCGTAGAAAATCATCTTTTATTAATCAATATCAGAATTCCCTAGCTTCATGTAACAATTTCAAAATTCTGAAATTTCCTGTGTGCAGGATATAGTTTTTTTCTTTTTTCTTTTTCTTTTTTTTTAATTAAATTCATCTCCCAATCTTTCTATAACCTTCTGAAAGGGAAAGTTATTTTATACCCGTCTCCTTGCGTATTTTTAAAACAATCATAAATGTATACTAATTTAAATTAAACATGCTAATTTTGCAAAATTATTGGAAAATGAATTTTTTATTCGTTATATACTTGAAGCTCTAAGCTATACAAATCTATGAAAGTTATTGACAAAGGAAATCCATCTCTTAGTCTTTTATTTTGTAATTTATTTTTCGTCAATTCTTTTTCATATTTCAAAAGCTAAGCTACATTTTTTTGCATTTTCACGAAGGCATAATAGATTGGGCTTATTTCAAACCCAGCCTATACGTTTTTGGCATGAATCTTTTAAGAATTTATAAGAATGTAGCATTATTTTTTGGAATATCAAAAAATTTTCGCGGTTTAAAATTATAAACTGAAATTTTAAAATAATTAAAATATTTCTGTTTCTCTCTCACAGATGTTAGCCTAATAAATATATAAATAGCAATAAAACTCCTAAGTAATTTTATTTCCTTCTCTTTCGCATAATTATTTTAGTTTAGCAGGTGGCTGATAAAGTGGCAAAACCATTGAAATTGACTGCAGCGAAACATCAATTATAATAAATGAATAGGGCAGCTGTAAGAGGAAAAGGGGCGGATAAATATTTAAATAAAAATAACATTGGGAATATTAAACGAGTTCTAATCTTTTGAAATTAATTAACATGTCTTTATGTACTTAATATATTTGTTATGTACTTATATAATATTTTTGTATTCACACAAAATTTGGATAGTGAAATGAAAAATACACAATGCTCTAATTTGATTACCTCAATAGCCTTTTGTAATCCCTTTCCAATGGCAGTCCTACCACCATCATCTTTAGCAGGCAAACTTCGACTCAGTTGAAGTCTTGTTTCGTTGTTTACTTTCGTAAGATTTCGCAAAATACTTGCATCCGTGCTAAACTGAACTAAACCCAAAAAGGCGCCGTCTGGAATTCTATCTTCAACCAATCTCGTGGCTGCACTGTGAAGGAGTTTCATTGGTTGTCCCTGATCAAAGAAAAGAAAACTTTAAAAAAAATGTAAAAGCATACGTTAGAACTTTTATCCTGTTAAATTATATTCTTTCAAGAAAACGCGCTTCAACTTTAAACTTACATTCATACTGCCAGAAACATCCAGAACTAGCACATATCGAGATGTTGGATCTTTTGGTGATTGAATGACTCTGAACAAAGTTTCGGTCAACTCGGTAATAGCATCTCGCTTGGTGCTGAAAAAAAATTGTAATACATTATTTGCAATATTTACGTTCGTATATACGACTTGGCATGAAAAAAAAAATTAATTCTTAAACTAAAGAGTTCTAATGTTCTCTGTTGTTGTTCAATAAAGAATGATTTTGCTATCTCTGCAAATGATCTATTTACAATAATGAAATTTCACATGACATGCTATGATCAACAAGACTGGGCCCTTGTAATGGTCAAGCATATGTATCCAAATCTAAGACTCATGGTAAAGATGAAGTATGAATTCTTCTGTTGATCAAAGCAAGTAATTTGTGGCTGAATTAATAGAGGTATGTGACCTTAAATTGTGAAATATTGGCTAAAGCGATCTTGAACCATTTAAATATCACTTAAAGTAGAAGTCTAACCTATCTCCAAAGCCAAGTTGAGTTTCCGTAAGACTTTCAGGGTAAGTTAGCCTATATCTGTGTTCTGTTTGGAGGACAGTTTCCAGCAGCCAGCCAGCGTGGGCCTCAATGAGTAATATGTTGCTAAAACCTCAATCAAACATTTTTGGATTGCTAATTAAGAGCATAGTCAGAATAGAGCCCATAGTCTGTTGACTCTGTTTAATATTCCTTAGCCATGTCTTGCCTTCTCTTAACTTGTAAGGTTAGTGATTAAAATGGGCCCTTCCTATATGAATATGACAAATCTTTTGGGTGAAGGAGTGAGGAATCAGTTTTAAATTAAATCTGCTTTAACTGAAACATCCCTCATCCTGCTTTGCTTTGCTATATTGAGCATTAAATGCTAAAACTCTTCTTAAGCCTTAATTCAAGAATTTTTAATTCAGCAAATTCATTTCATCTAATTCTCTAACTATGCATAGCAATTCGTATTTTTTTTTTCGCTTCGTGTCTTGCCAAGACCAAAATGAGTGTTTTTACTGTCCGGAATCTTAATTGTATTTTTTCCCTAATATAATTGAAGTTTGAAAAATTTCTGATTAGAGAAATTGAAGAAACGGTAAAAATAAATATGACATAGATTTCAGAATTTTTCTTGATTAAATATTGTTATAGTACGTATGTTCCTGAACGTTTCTGATATTAGAGACAAATCAATGCATTATGATTACCTACATTTCAGAGAAAAAAGCCTATTCTTAGCTGAAATCCAGATCTGAAAGTAGCATTACTATATATCAATATAGCATCAGTAATCTTTCCATAAATAAATAATTTATTACCAGAATAATAAAGGTAATCATATTAAATAAAATTTATGAAAGTTTGATTACAATAGGAAAGATAAGTAGAAATATCTTTGATGAAAACGGGACTTTTTTGTTCAGTGTTACTGCAGGGAATAAACATCATAATTTCTGTATAGGCTTTTGCACGACATCTATTTAAATGATTGAGAGTCATCTGGTCGTTAAATGTTGTTGGTTATCAAAAGCATCACAATGCATGCAATTTGATAACAACAATGCAAAAAAGAATTGCCAAGGCTGGAACATAAATACACTTCTTCTCTACTTTCTTTTACGATAATATCGTTTATCTAGTGAAATTAGAAAGCAAAAGTATACTTCTTATATTTCCATTTTCTATCTATAAATAAATGAAATTTGAAGCCTTAATTAGTTGATAATACAGCCTATTTTTAATTTCATACTCTAATTCTAGATAATCCGGCAAGTTTATACAACGTACGTTCTGAAGTAATAATGTTGGATAATTTATGGATAATCAGAATAAAAAAAGTACCCATAAAATGTGATGCTTCTTTATATAAGGTAAATTTTCATTTTTACCTGGATAAACTATTCAAGACCATTGAACTATAAAAACCATAAGTGTTGGGGCCCATTTGCGCATCATTAATGTAACGAGACATTCATGATGTGCAAATGGGTACAAAAACTTGCATCGATTAAACTCTTTATATTGATTCTTACAGACAAATGAGCTAAATTTAGCTTCTTCCAATCAATATTCTTGTATTAGAATCTACGGTAATCGTTTTAGCTAAATCATTCAATAGATGAAGCTAAATGAATATAAAACATTCAAATTTATATACTACAAACCTTTAACAATTTTTTCGAATAAAATATAATAAATTTTTTTATAAAAGTAATTTTAAGTGCTTAAATCCATTAAATAAAATTCATCATTAATATTGCAGGTAAGTGATTCTCACCGAAGTTTTTGAAAATCCTTGTGGCTCGATATGACATCCCATGTACTTCTGTAGTTACAGACGGCATTATGTTTGGTTGGAGCCAGGACATTGTGCCTGTGACTGCCATCATCGCAAAAACCTTCCATCTGCATTGAAAATTAAAGCATTATTTTTAATGAGATTATTGATAGTTTTCTAAACAAAAACCGCTTGGGAAGTAAGAAAATTGTTAAATTTATTTTAAGCTAATTTTCTTATACTGTGGTGTAAATTTTTATGTGATTTCTGCAAATATAGAGGAGCAAACATTGAAACTGGACTTTAACCAAAGAAGGCAAATACAAATTAAAACTTGCACGTTGTTCAGATATCGTTCATTCATTTGTCTAATTTGTAAAGTCTAATTTGAAAATTAATAGAGAATAATCCCAATTATTCCTGTGCAAACTTAATGAGAGAGCTCCGGCAAAATGAATTTATAATCAAGTACTGAAATTGACCCAGTTTTTTATCAGATATCAAATTTTAATCAACGAATAGAATTTTAAGTTGATTCCTTTAAGACCACTCTTTATCCAAAATTATATATGTGTGGGTGTGTGGGTAATGGTATTTTTAAATCTAAATTAAACTCTACCTAATTCCCAAAGTTTTATCTTAATTTAGCCGATATAAACTTCATTATAAAATGTTCTCTTATTTCCTGATCCAATTCCAACGGTTTTATTTAATTAATGCAACAGAGGCTCTGTAAAAATGCTTAAATTAGCGGTTTCCACGCTCCGAGTGAAGTGATAAAAAATTATCAAACTAAGCGAATTATTTTGAAAAGATAGCTAGATTTCCCTATCCTAAATCCACACGTGCGCAGAAAGCCCTATCAGAATCTCACAGTATATAATCATGGGGATAAATATTTCGTTCGCTCTTTTCTGTTCTCGCTCTTGTGCCGTGCTGTGGATTGACGTGTCTCGTCGCGTTTTGCTTGTACACAAATTATGCCTCCCAAGATGGAATAAAACAGGTTTTAAAGTTACAAAAATATCACTCTCTTCCGCCACGAAACTGTATCAAAATTACGTGTTTACACACAACACATATATATAGCAAGTAACTAGGGATTATTTTATATAAAAAAGATTCATAAATTATGTCCAATATTCTCTTTCTTATAAAAACACCAATATGACCAACGAAATTAACGAAGAAATTAAATCAAATACGATTAATTCAAAGATTTATACTTGACTGTCGTACTTTCTTAAAAAAAATTTTTAAACTTTGAAGAAAATATTAAAAATTTTGATTTATATATAAGAAATTTTATAAATTTCGGAGATATAAACTGAACACTTTTAGATATAGATGGGTGCAATTTTTTCTCAAATTATCCTTCTTGGTCCATAGTCTTAATGGAAGTATCCACCATGTTAAGGTAGTATTTTGTAGAGAGTGTCAACAAAGAAAACCTTATTTGGAGATCTCAATATATATGAGAACATAAGTTTCGGTTAAATTCGTCAATATTAGCAACAAAAGAATATAAAGAACACTCGTTGATATGGAAAGAAATTTTTTCACCGAAACTGCTAATTCCTTATTTTTAGTATTATTTAATCATTCAGTCTTTTTGCTTTGTGCTTTATCGTATGCACATCTTGGACTAGAAAAAAAATTATTACGCAAACTAAATAGTTCATTAAGGTACCATTGTTAATTGCAAAAGTGTTGATAGCTTAAATGATATGAAATTTGTTATCATGACCAGAATATTTTGGTATAAGGTTACTGATATCTTTTTCCCCCCAAGAAATATTTCCTGGTAATTTTCATTCACTTCATTTGAAAGTAAAGCTTTCCCCATTTCAGACCTCCTCGAGTTTTGAAATAAAGATGCTGGAATTACATTGGCAAGTTTCTCTAATTGTGAACGAAAGAAAAAGAGAATTAGATAAGGATTAGAGATTCTTAGTTAGTTATTTTTTGCGCCAAAATTGTAGATTTATATCTCAATTTGGACAAAATCAATCATTAGGTGCATCCCTCCGAGAACATGTGAATCCAATAAATCTAAAACGTAATGAGCTAGACGGATGAAATTAAGCATATGACTTTATCACTAAGATTATAGGTATGCGCCATGTTTTAAATTATATTCGTCCAGGGATTTTTGCCTATCGTTGTACCTTAAAAACGCAATAATCTATGCGTATGAATGAATCTAAATTCTTTATCTTATGATCTTCAAACGAAAAATTGAGGAGTTTTTCTAATTTTGAACTAAATCTATCAGCGAATAGACTGTCTACTTATATTTTTTAATTTAATTTAATTAATTTCTTTATTTTGTCTCCGTGTGTTTATAAAAATCAAATTTAAAAAATCAAATGTTGTGTGTTTATAAAAATAAATTTTATAAATCAAAAACACATCAAATTTCGTAAACAAAACTTGCTATGAGATCTTGACTCCCGAAATGGAGATCTGCATTAAAATTCGGTTCCGGTTAATTAACGCTAAAAGGACTAAAATAAGCAATTGATTCCTTTGTTAAGAATATTACGAAATTAAACACAAAATGAGTGTAAATTATACAAATAATTCGAATGATAAAAGCTGTCATTTCTTATAAGTAAAATAAAATTGGAAAATAAAATAAATAAAAATTCGCATCAACTATTTCCTGTTAATAGTAAAGAAGACAAGGCTTTAGAAAGGTGATATTTTGTAACTTTCGCAATAACAAAAAAAAAAAAAAAAGATTGTATTCAAATCTCGTATTTTTTCTTGGAGTTTTTCACTTCCTGTAATCCTATAAATAATTTCAAAAAAAATACGGTTAAAGAAAAGAAAATGTACTCTCGTTTGTCTGTTAGTCAACCCACGCTTCCAAGTTCGTTGAGGAAAACAAAACACCACCCAATATCCAGTCTGACGGTATGCATCGCATAAATTGAATCTGAAGGTCAACAATCACTGGATGATTATCATTCTAATTGCTGTTTTGAAGATTAAAATTACCTGCAATTTTATTCTGATGCATTAAAAAGCACATAATTTTGATTTATTATATTTTGATAAATGAAAGAGTCTGAATTTTTATTTCATTTTTTTTAACCAAATGAGATTAGTCTTGCTATATTTATGCACCGTTTCGATGCAACAAAAGTTATTCCAGAATGAGCATTATAATTTTGAATAGTGATTATATTATGAGGATAATATCTGATACATTTTTTTTCAGTTCTGTTCGGGACAATAAAGGATTTGAATTAATATTTTAAAAATAATTTTTTAAAAATTAATTTTTTAAATATTCTTAATTGAAATTATAATTGAGTCTTTTTTCGCAAATCTTAACTTGGGATTAATTTTATGTCCTGAATTGTAATTAAAAATTATTGCAAAATACATATTATAAACCTCAGATTCTATTGTATACATAAGTGTATGTACACTTGCCATCTTTAAAATTGCAAAAAAAAAAAAAAAAAAAAAAAATCAGTTTTAAAATGTTTTTTTATCTTTGTGTTTATGGAATTTTACTCAAAAAAAACGCATCCTATCAACACATATTAAAAAAGTATTAATATGTTTTTCTTATTAACAAGTATTTGTTATCTAACCAATCTCAGATAATTTGTGATTCATTTGAAAATCCCCCTTGGGTAGGTTTTCATATATTACTACAGTGAAGTATTCAGAATTCATATATTTATAGTGGAAGATAGATTTAGATAGAAAGATCGATGGGTTATGGGTTCAAGAATCAAATCCACATTAAATCAACTGTATTGTGTACATAGCACATGATAAATATATTATGCTGATTTTAACGCATTGCACCAAACCATAAAGTGACACCGCTTCCTGTTTCAACTAATAATCAACAAATTATTAGTTGAAACAGGGAGTTTTATTACCTTACATTGTTTTATTATATCATGGAAGCTTGAAGAGATGTTTGGTGTGCTCACATTATCTTACAATGGCATAGAAGTTTATAGAATCTGTGGATGTTATCTTCAACATATTGCCAGATTTGAAATTGCTAGGTACATTCCAAATTAGAGTATTTTTGGATCTAGACGTTCATCAGGCAAAAAAAAAATCAATATGAAATCTTAAGAAGAATGCAATGGACGTCTCTTTGGTATGGTTGATGAATTCAGGGGATCTCAATATACGATTTATTAAACGAAAATTTAGGGTGCGAAAGTTAATTAAAAGAATCTTCCAAATATTTATCCTTTAGACAGTGTGATTTATATAAAAAATGGGTATAATTTTTTCTAATAATGGAAAAGAAAACTCAAAAGCTCTAATCAGATAAGAATTATCTTTACAGTTATTAAAAAAATCTTTGTACATTTTATCAATTATGCAACTTCTTAGAATAAGAGATAAAAGAAGAAAAAAATATTTTTAATAACAGGAAATGCATGGTTAAAAATCAATCTTAATATTTTTTGAAGACTGCAATGTTTTTAACAATACGTTTATTCCTGCAAATTAAAAAGGGTCCGAGTTGCTTATTTCAATTAATAATCAATGGATTAATATCGTTTAAAAACTTACATTGAAGATATTTTTAAATACTTATTTTTATTAGTATATTAAACAAATTTTAATTATTTTCTACTTAATCTTGAATTCAATTACTTCTCAAACTCACGATCAAGCAGCGTGACTAATCTATACTTATAATAAAGCTCAATGTGTGTGTGTGTGTGTGTTTGTGTGTGTGGGTGTGTATTGGCGCTCTACAGACCAGACCATTCAACCTATAGCTACCAAATTTGGCACGTGTATACCTTCAAGGCCGAGAATGTGCACCTAGGGTTTATTTTTTCGAATTTTTAATTAGAATTTTATTTATTTAAAAATTAAGCGAAATTTTGGCGTGTTACTTCTATACCTTCCGAAAGTATTACAGCACAAAAAAGATTTTTACATGAAGTTAAAGATCAAAATTTTATCTTTTAAATGATACCAATGTTTTAACTTTAAAATTAAATTTCTATTTTTAATGAATTTTTAAATAAATATTTAATTATATTTTTCAAACATTTTTTTTCATACAAAATAAAAATAAAGTTTAAGCTGCACGAGCACGTTTCGCATTCAAGGAAGAAAATTAGCTTTTTTCAAAGTGTTGTCATCACATTGATTAAAGCTCCAATTAAAAATAAATTAAATCTTTTTGGAAATGAAATCTGCAAAAATATAATTTTCGGCACGTGTTTGTAGGAAATGAAACAAATATGAAATATTTTTATAAAAAATAAATTCAAGAAAAATTATTTTATGATCTTTTACACTCTCTATATTATTAATCCAATAAATCAGTTTTATTTTAAGGCAAGTTTTGTTTAATATGCACAGGATATCCATTCAAATCAGGGCCACACAGCTAATTTGTAAACCTTTATTAAGACACAGATCTGCTAAAATAGTCTAAATGGAAAATGAGTACATTTTATGTAACTTGATTCAATAAATGCTCTAATAAATAACGAATTTTTGATTTTACATAAAGCTTCTGCTGTGGAAATCGCGATTAACAAAATGTTCTTGAAACACTAATATTTTAAATAAAAAGAGTTAATTTCCAATCAACTAAATCAATCACTTAAACTGACTGATTTATAAAAATTTGAATATCACTATTCAATAAAAAAAAGATAATTTTAGATTTTCCATCGATCGTTTCAAAGAAAATGCGCCAATCAGCGCGCTGATTTCTCAAGATTCATTGGCCTAAGATTATGAAAATGTTGAGTTTTTCTAAATTTTTAACATTCAAAACTTTATAAGTCTTAGTTGATCGTGGAAAATAGAAACATTCATTCATTTAAAATTTGGTGTGTCCAGAATATTTCTCAGAATACGATACCTTACTGCATTAAATTTAGACTTCATAATTTTTGAAATATATTTAAAGGCCGGAACAAAATATTATTGATTTCATTTCAATCCTTTTGAAAGCAAAACTAAAAACTGAATTTTATGCTGAATGAGAAATTTTTGTTGAATTATTGTTTGAGATATTACATAAATTATGAAAAATATTTTGTAGTTCACGTAAGACTTAAATACCGAGCGATTCTGTTTGCAATAATATTCAATAATAATAATAAATAAATAAATAACAATAAATATTATAAATAAAATAAAACGCTTGGTTTTATTAAAAAATATCTTTATATTAATTGCAATTTCATCATTTCCACTTTAAATTAACGTTGAAGTTTTACCGGAAATGACAACAAATTAGCAAAATATATATAGTAAATTGAACGAAACGATCTAAACAACAGTATAAGTTTGGTATGACTATCAAAATTTGAAGATTAAAAATGTTTTGTTTGAGAATCTATTAAGAGACCAGTTACTTAAAATATTTAATTGAAAATTGTAGCGAGCGGTAATACTGACAAACCGTCTGGTCGCCAAAGGCGTCTAGTATTTAATAAATTTAGACTACTAAATAATTAGCTGATAATGAAGTTCCTGAAAATATCAAGATATGCACTGTCATCGAGAATACGGGATTGTACGAAATGTATTACATTAGGTAATGAATGACTATTAACTAATTAATTATTTCAGCGTGAAATACATTTACAAACATAAAAGAAATCAAGTGAATTAAAAATGGCTAAAAATAGATTATTCTAAAAACTGAATTTTTAGATTACAGATTTCTAGTGAGAAATATTAGGATAATAAATGTAATAGTGGAAGTTTTTTTGACGGCTAATAACTAACTGTGTTTCAGCGGCTAATGACTCTCCAAAGGCATGGATCTATGATTTTAAATAATCACAAATTAACAAAATTGTCAAGTTAAAAATTGGCAAATTATAATTTAATTATACAGTTTTCTGTTATTATAGTTTGAAGGGACAATAATGACTTGGTGGCAATCTCGGACTTGAAGTCAGAGGATTTCGTTATAGTTACCCGATTCCTCCGAAAATGTCCTTATACATTAGGACCTGTAGCAAGTTTAATTAGAAAAATTCTTTTCCTGGGAGTTTTATATAATATGGAGAGGCGGATTACCGCCTCAAGTGTTTCCTTGGCCACAAAAAACCCACAAAAGAACGAAGTTTGTCTTAAAATAATCCACAAGTAGTTAGAGATGACGTGTTAATTTTAGTTGAATAAAATTTCTACATCTAAAATCAACAAAATGGAAGATTGGAAACTAATCCAATTCTCTAAAGATGAAACATTTAAAAGTGAAAAAGATTCTTATCGGAATATCTGCTTACACCAAGGTATACTTACAGACGGAATAAAGGGCATGTACATGATAGACGCTTTGGCTTCATTGCTGTGCATATTAGGTATAAAAATGCAGTCACTGTCAACTTCACCATCCAGGTTCATCGTACAAGGACCTCCATCGCGGGATTCGATCCAACCCTTAATATCTCTAACACAGCTGGTGGGACGAATCTGAAAATAATAAATAAATTCATGAAGAAATTAGATTTTGGCTTTATTTGTATAAAGGCAACACGCCTGATATGAAATGTTTTTAAAGCATAAAAATAAACAGACTTCCATATCTAACCAGCTACTTAAAGAATCAGCCAACCTGACACAACGTGCAGGGGTATTCTGCATTCTATAAGTTTATTGTGAAATAACCATCTTCTGAAATCATATAATATTATTGTATTATGAATGCAATCAGTTTATTTTTATACTTATAATTTATATTTGATTCTTAATTTTTGTATTTATTTTTAAGGTGTCATCTATATTCTGAAAAGTTGAAAACACTATCTTCCTGAAGTTTTAAGTCATTCAAGTGCATAAAAAGTAGTTTAATGGAAAATCGACTATGTTGGCTCTTAAATAAATATATAATGATGAAGTTTCTTCATTTTTAGAAACAAAAAATGCCAGAAAATAATAAAAAAATAGTAACTGTATATGGCATTAAACTTTTATAGAATACTTAAAGTTCTTTTATTCCAATGTTGTTAAATATTTGTTTACATTTTTTTCATTTAAATGTGTAACTTGCACCAGCAATATCAAATAAAGGAGTTGGTAACATACTTTCTAGCAAAAAAATATTCTTGCTGCAAGAAAAATAGATAAATGATTATCTAAATTAAACATATTTAATAAAATATTTGCACACTTAATATAACTAGCAACTCCCTATGCTTAGGATCTTTGCGTCAACAATTTTAATAGGCATGCACTGTATTTGCATACAAGTAACACTTTACATTAAAAAAAATTAAATATATAAAAATTATTCACATAAAATTGAATAAATATCTCTAGCTTTTATTTTAAATTGTTGTAAACACTAAATGTAAATTCAAATAAAGTTTAACAGTATTTCACTCACTAAAATTTAAAAAAATTGTGTTTCACTAAAGTCAAAAATATAAATTAGATATCTATTATCGAAATTATTCTTATATACTTAATTATTATTAAATATATTAGAATAATTATAGATTAATAATAATAATAATTATTATTATACATTAATTATTTTTATTACTAATTATTATTATTTTAACTTACTTTGCCATTTTCGTGGTAAAACATGGGATATCGTTTATCACCAGGAATTCCATATTCGTCAAATACACCATATCTTAAATGTGCCCATTCGTGAACAAGTTGTCTTTCTAAAGGAATCGACAAGAAGAATTATTATTACAAACGGTAATTAAGTAATATCTGCCCCTTTTTGACCAGATTTTGTGCATTCAAAAAACATATGAATATTTACGCTTTAGATATTACAATATCGGACCAAAAGTTCAATACCGGTATTCGGTATTTTTTTGATCTTAATACCGGAATACCGGTTTTAATACCGGTATTAGAAATTTTAGGAAAAGAAAGAAAACACGGGCGTTTCTTTGTTTTATTTATCAGTTTTATTAGAGAATGTAAATATCACAAAAATAATTTGTAACATATAAATTATAACAGTTTATAAAGAATCACAAAAAAGTAAAGGAACATCTTCTTTATTTCAATCTCAAAAAAAGTGCTGTTGTTGTTTCTGATCCATGAAACCAAAGATTTCCAAAAACAATAGCGGATCCCTTAAAATCACAAAAATCGTAAAATTTAAGCATTTAAAAATATGATTGGGGGAGGCTTGATCGGCCTTGCACCAAGGACATTCAGCAAAGATCCTCCGTCCGTGTTGGAAGGTGAGGGATTTAGTGTGTCCACTTAAAAAACGAGAGAGAGAGCCGTTTGCTATTTTCTAGAAATATTCAGACGGTGACACCAATCGGGACTCTTACAAAAGTACCAAGAGTGAGCAGGTGAGACTCTCCAAAGTGAACTCGACACCATCTTTTTGATAGAAGAGATTTCAGAATAAGTTAGTGTTGCATCACCATGAAATTTATCAGCTGAGGCAGTCTTAGCTAAATTATTCACTATCTCATTACAATTTAAACCAACATGTGAGGGGACCCACTGAAAGTGTATAGAGTGTTTAGCGGAGAGCCTGGCAATAATAATGTTTAGATCAACAAAAAAGTGCTAACATCACTATTCAGACTGTGGTACTATTACAAATTTTTGAAATGTGATCTTAAAAACATAATGCATCAATTGTACCGTCATTAAGTCTGGAATGTAATTTTGGGCAAAAATTATCAGCTGTCGAAAACGCTCTTTCGTCTTCTACGATAGTTGGTGGTACTGTTAGCAATTTGCGATATACTTTTTCCAAATATTTACTTCTAAATACCTCATCTTCAAATAAATGGATTACTCGTTGAATGGTTTTGGATATAACTGATTTCTGTATTGTATTTTGGTTTGTTGAATTTTTTATCGCTAATTTTAATTTTTGCTCAAGAGACAATTCCTTTCACATTAGTGTCATCATAATCTCCGATAACTTTACCGAATTCTTCTGAATGTGGATAGGTATGTGAGTAAAAAAAATTTTAAGAAAATTTACTATAAACTTGATCAGATTTAAATTGGTTAGTCTCTTTTCTTCTTTTTCATTTTTAAAATAATTATAATTATGTAAATACCGTAAGACATTTTCTATTTCGGTATGCCTTTCTTCTGTGCGATTTTTTAATGTAATATATAATTCTTCAAATATTGATGTGTGCTGTTCTTTCAGTGACTGCAACATGAAATTTATTGTTGCAGTAGCGTTAATAAATTAGAATATCTCCGACACAATGCCTTAACAGTCAGTTTTAATATTAAGTTTATATTAAGTTATAACAACCTGTTCTGGATATTAAGTCGAATTCACTATCTGAAAAATTAATTTGCTGGTTTAAGTCGATTATTGCTTTTTGGATTGGATATCTCAGTTTCAAAAATCGTTCCATCATTAGGAGTAAACTGCTCCAACGTGTTTTGAATCTCCTCCTAAACATCTCCTTTCATCTTTCCTCTCACTCCTATTTTGTCAAAGTAAACCCATACTAACGCATGCGCAAAAGGTGGGGGCTTTTACAATGCATTGTCATACAGTATTTTATCACTTCTCTTGATTGCACGATGCAACTTTGTATTCACAATCTAATTAATTTTGCCCGTTAGGGAGACATAAAATCAAAAACGTATACTATTTTGCTATGTTGGTGGTTCCTGAACAATTTAAAAAATTACAAGACAATTTTAAAAATTTCTAGTAAATACCGAAAAATCGGTATTTAAATTTGTGAATACCGGTATTACAAAATTGTCCAAATGGCTCAAAATACCGGTATTCGGTATCCCGGTATACAGGTATTGCAATCCCTAGTCTAGACATCTTTCCAAACGATTTGCCAGCTTCAGTGTTGAATTGAGTTCCAATTCTGCAGCAAAAAAGAACCTAGAATTTCTTCAGGATGATTTTAGAAACTGCAAAATATATTTGTGTTTACGCTTTTGATAAATTCCAATCAGTCTAACCATCTTCCCAAACGATCTACCAATTTCAGTATTGAATTGAGTCCTAATTCTACAGAGAAAAAAATCTAGATTTTCTTCAGGATGATTTTAAAAAGTGCAAAAAATAATATTATAAATCGGACTCCTTCTCTTGTAAGATGTTTCAAATTAATGAACCTTTATTTTGCAGATTTAAATAAATGTATCTTTCAAATTGCGCAGACGATTTTTTTTTTCCGAGTTGAGAGTTCCAAAAACGCTATATAAAGTTGAATGAAGTAAATGATCGGTAAAGACGAAAACAATTCGAAGAATTTCTAAAAATAAATAACAGTTCTTGAAAGAAGTTACTCCTTTTCAAAATTAAAAAGAACCGAGAAATGAAGAATGTGAAGAAATCGTGGAAGAAACGGAATTTAAAAAACTACTGGAGTTTTGAAAGGCGATGATTAAGTGGAGATGTATTGCAAGCTTTATATCGTATGAAACCTCTACATTACATTAAGTCTCTTGCTTTATTTTGAAACAAAATTTATTTCATGAATAGCTTAGATTGCTGAAAATGGGACACAAATTCAGAAGCAGCTTTCAACATTTCAGTCATATAAAAACAAATAAATTTTTTCACTGTGGTAGTGCTTTTGAAATCTGAAAGACGAATGTGTAAACAAATTATTTTAAACTACCTATGTTTTTCTTAGGTCAACCAACGATAATCACCAGAAGATGACTCCATTTTAATTGTGTGATTTTAATCTGATCAAGGGCAACTAATTGCCTAGTAAGCAAACGAAAATTATTTTACAAATTTCTCTTGAAATGCTTTAGTTACTCATTAAGAAAAATTCGCCGTATATTTTTTCTGATCTTTCATTTTCAAATGGAAAATATCAAGTGTTAAGCTGAATAAATTAATTGTAAACTGATGAATGCTAATTTCCGAAAAACAATGACTATATAATAAGATCCATTTTTTATTTAATTACGAGTTAATTGACGCTCACGTGATGCGTGGCAAGAAAGAAACTCCAATTTTATAGGTCGTTTCGCTGTTATGGTGAGAAGTTTCTAGAGGGGGTGCTCGGGTGTCGTCCTCGTCATCTGGCCGCAGTTCAAAATTACTAGGTCCGTCCCCAAATAGCCCTTGTATTACTTTAAAATGGAACGTTAATATAACTAAACTAAACTAAACCAATTTTATAGGAGAATCCATTGTGTATCCTGCAGGAGGAAAAAAAGTTATATCACAGAACAGCGTAAATATAAAATAGTATGCACATTTACGCTATTCAGGTGAGTTTAATTTCAAGTGAATTGCCTTGATTATATTGCTGATTCGTATATAATAAGACTGCATTATACTATTTATGCACGTACTAATGACGTCACCATTAGTATAAGAATGTCACAAGACATGATTATACTAATGACGGTGTCTTAAAATTACTCTCGTTTGGATAAACCTTTGGTGTGTTATTTTCTTTATTCACAACATAGTATTTTTATATTTTATTTTTGTAATCCAAATTTTCGAAATTTCATCTATGCTGCTAACAGCCTGTGAACATCTTCTCAGTAATTTATAGTGCAAACACACAACGGCGCTCTTAAACAAGGCACAGTTGTTTCCCATAATTCTTAAGCGAACTGACATGCCGTCATTAACATTTGTGATTGTGGTATTTCTTTTACCTTATTACTTTACTTTTTTTAGAAGGGAATTTCTTTTGCTCGACAAAAACCTTTTTCACTGCTCTCTCTCTCGCTCTCGCTCTCACACGCCATCCCTTTTTCTACCCCTCTTGATCGCTTTCGTATGCTCTTCAATTTTTAGTTCCCATAGAATTTTTTTGTTTTTGTTTCGTTTTCTTTTTTTTTTATGATGATGATGATTTGAGATTCAAATGTTGGTGAATTCCTAGGTTGATTATACTTGTCATTTGATTAATAGAAAACACATGGATTTGTTTTTAAATATATGGATCACTTCCCACTTCAGTGCAAACTACAGACTCCTTAAAATATCTGCTTTGAAGCTTGTTCTTGTAATGAACGTCCCTCGTTCTTTTTAACGCTTTTATTTAATTTGATTTGTTTCATGTTTGTAAAGATGGAATATTGGAATGCAATTTTCATTCACTTCTTGATGTACTAGAGTTTTAAAATTTTGCATACTTATTTATCAAAAGTGACAATTTAGTATTTTGGTATTTTCAGACTTTTATTTTGAGTAAGTGCGTTTTGGATGATATAATTTACTTTTATTGACATGCCATTATATTTGAAGCTACAAGTCTACTGTTTTGAGATGGAACTCGGATTTCTAAGTTGCGGTCACTTTCTGAACTTCTATGGTAGTATTATCTAATGTGCACTAAGCCGACATACATGGTGAATTATCACAGTGTGGAAATGGTCAATTTACTTCTGATTCTCCGTCTTTATAGTGAGATCGAGGATTAAAAGTCCCCCACACTAACGTGGTGCGGAGGTTTGGAAAGGAAGCGCTGAATCAGGTGACGTCCTTGTTATCTAATCATGGTTCAAAATTGCGAGGTCCGTTCCAGTACATACCTCAAGTTGCGTCAAAAAGGTATGTATATATACTTTAACTGCATAATCATCAGACTACAGTAGATTGGTTTGGGGAGGGAGGGGATACGAAATACTTAATAGCATTTGGTACTAATAATCAAATATTAATAGCATCTGTGATAAAAAAGTTGTCTATTTTTAGCGATTATTCGCAAAAAGTGATAATCCAGGAGAGTCATTAAAATAGTAGATTAGTAAACCCTTTCCCATGCGTACTTATTCACCTAATACAAGGGCTTGTTTACTGTTCCGAAAAATAAATATATATATAATTGTTTTAAGTTGAATTTTCTTGAAAAATTAATCTACATCTTTTTACCATTCTTGCACCGCCTTGAATGGTGAGTGAGAGACCCCATCCGAGTGCAAAGAGTTAAATTATAAATGCATTAAAATAATTAAAAGTCATTTTTTATTTTAATATTTCTATTTTAATGCAGATTAATCAGTGAATCCCATACAAATCGTATCATATGCTAGTATTTCTAAGAAAAATTACAATTTAAGAACCACATATTTCATTCTAAAGTTTTAGATATACTGATTATTCTACAAGATGTCTACTTGTCTAGTTTAATATTTGTAAATATAGTTGTAAAAGTAAGATTTTGAAATAGTGATATTGGTTGAGTTATCGTCCATGTCATCTGGTCACTTTTTTAAATTATAAAGTCCGTACCAAAATGGCTCTTGAGTGAATTAATACAGAAATCCCATCTATGACTCATGCGAAATTTTTAATCAGTCAGTTTCTACTAATAATAGGAAAAAGAATTTTTTAACTGATTACATTTCTGATTCTCATTGATTGCCATTAGTGAGGAAAACTGTAGATTTGATTCTTTATGAAATTTGAAAAATCATTTCAGTTTTGAGAGGATTGGATTCTTCTTGATTGCTATTAAATGAGAAGCTACAAATTCCATTTTTTATGAAACTTTGAAAAATCAATGCAGGGTTGGGTTTTAGTTATATTAACGTCCCATTTTAAAGCAGCACTTGGGCTATCTTGAGGCGGACCTCGTAATTTCGAACCGTGATCAGATGGCGAGGACGGTTGAATCATCCGCACTATACCAACTGGAGGACGTTTGGACTGGATGGATTTAGCAGAAGCCAGATCACCTTACACGACTGTTCTTTGATGGAATTGAGTCCCGAACCTGAAACCTTACCACCAGGCCACGTCGGCCCTCTAGAGTAGGAGGACTCATTTTATATTGAAGAGGTTGATATGTAATAGTATAGGGGTGATTGATAAATATTTTCCTAGTTATTATCATATTGATAAAGCATATACATTGAAATTCAAAGGAAAGATAGAAAATTAATCAGATGGTCGTAAAGAAAGAAAGAAAAATTGGGTATGTTAAATAATTTTAAAGCTTTCTTAAAGAGCTTTCCTCATAAACTTTTCTTTGTGCATCATAAATCATTATGGACTTCTTAACTTATTAATATAATTTATCGCTATATTTAAGAATAAATGTATGTTTATAATCTTCTGTTTGTGTTTTTAAATATTAAATAAAGCCTGATATGCGCTTTAACAATGAATGCTCTCTGCATATGGACTGGTTGCTTGAGGCTATTCCAATCAAAACACAAATTTAGGTCCACTTTTTTTTAAACTCCACTTGAGAGGCAATGCAATCTGCCCCTATATAAACTGAATGAAACTTCTATTCCAGATGCTTCCTATATGCTCAAGAATCACTTGATTCAACAGAAATTATCACACAGCTGCTTAGAGTAATTTATTAAAAAATTTCATACGTTAACCCTTCAATTACATAGAAATACATTTCGAAACTCATTCAAAGCGTAGATTTTGAAGAAGAACAGGGTATGCTCAATCGTGTAATTTCAATTCATTGGGAGATAAAATGGGTTCCACGGAATTGTCAATTCTTGTTTTCTGTAACTGGCAATAAATCTGGCGGTTATTCATGGGGCTCTACAACAGGCCTGGGGAGACTAAAACTATCTGCAAGCTGATTTAATGGGGAGGTAAGTCCTAATTCATTAGTGGTGTATCATCTGTACCAGTCCATTCGCATAGGATTTTTTTTATAAATTCATCATT
Organism: Argiope aurantia; assembly: GCA_026543865.1. Classification (NCBI taxonomy): domain Eukaryota; kingdom Metazoa; phylum Arthropoda; class Arachnida; order Araneae; family Araneidae; genus Argiope; species Argiope aurantia. The sequence continues at coordinate 1,673,112 of JAPMOR010118671.1, read as the reverse complement.
TATACTGCTCTTAAAGAAAAGGTAAAAATTTATAAAGAGGGAAATGCAAGCTAGTCAAATTTTCTCAACTAACAAGCTCTCTAATGATCATAAATTAATTTTTGAATAAAATAATAAATTCAACAACTGAAAATAATGATAATTAATGTGTTAGGTATAGGGGTGTAACGAAAATAAGTAGCCCCCAAGTATCATATTATTATTTCGCCTTGACTCATCATCAATGGTATAGTAAAAGCTGATGGCACCCTAGAGATGGTATTATTTTTTCCTCCCTATGTCTCATTTTATTTCAATAAATAATACAAACACTTATGTTTTGCCTCCATGGTCCCCTCTAAGACTGGGCACAGGGTCTTTATACCTGCCTTTGTCCTCCAATCGCTATATTACTGTTCCTAACAATAATCATTCAAACACCAACTTTCTCAATGTTAAATCTTTACATCAGTTGAACTTAAGCTGATGCCAAGGCTACCAACAAAAGATGTTTATTCAACTACTTTCAGCCAGGAGGAAACAAGAAAAAATAATCAAGGTGTTGGCAGCATTCTGCGAATAAACTTTTCAATCACAGAACTGTATTTTAAAAGACGTTGTATTTCATTATTGTTTGTTTTAAGTGTCAAGTTTTTCTGTTCTTTCTTTCCCCATTTCGAATTCTCCAGTTCTTTTCTTTCTTTATTTATTTTTTTCTTTTTCTATAAATTGATTTTCCTTGGGGAGCACAATCTCTTTTTAGAAATATTTCTTCTGTGCACTTACATTTTGGGCGAAAATACACATATCTCAATTTCTACTAAATAATAACATGAATTAATCATTCGTTGCAATAATGTTTAAATTATATTATATTACATGCAAAAGTATGCACCAATGTGTCTCTCATGCGCCCTTATGTCATATAAAATATTTCATAATAAAGTAAATAAAATAGTTAAAATTTAATAATTTTTTTCATTGTCTTTTGCTACAAAACATAGACACATATATATTTTTCTAAGTATATATCCTGTGTTCTGTAATGAAATATATTGAAAGGATGGGCAAGCATATAATTAGAATAATGTCTAATCTCTCTTTCCTAAACATTAGTTGGTTGTTTAACTAACAACAGAATTTAAAATATTTTTCATACAATGGTTATTAAGAAGTTTATATCTGAAAAATATTCACAAAGGAGAAATAAACTTTAAGTAATCAAAAACTTCCTGTGTTGAATAAGTTAAGCAAGTTTTCTGTCAGAAATCGAGAGGCTTGGTTTGGTTTAGTTATATTAACGTCCCGTTTGAAGCAACACTTGGGCTATTTTGGGACGGACCTCGTAATTTTGAACCGCGATCAGATTACGAGGAGGAAACCTGAGCTGGCACCCCCCTCTCCACACCACACCACACCAGCAGGAGGACGTTTGGTCATGACAGATTTAACGTGCAACAGACCCCCTTACACGACGGTTCTTCGGTGGAATCGGGTCTCGAAGCCGTGAGAAACCGAGAGATTTTAATTGATTTGCTATGTTGACTTACTGCTTTGAAGCTACGCGAGTGTCAGTTTCTGTCAGATATTGTAATTTGGAACATTATTTAAATAACGCAAACGACATCTGAACGGACACAACAATTCAAATGTGTGGGCGATTGACCTACGACGATAAAGGACACTAGCCTAAAAAAAGAATGCTTTACCTATTAGAACAAAATGCTCAACTATATTTTTACATTTTCACGATATTGTATGGCATTCCGAATGCTAAAAAGCATCATAAAAATATAATGCAATAACTTGTGCTTGTAGGGTTGGTGGGTTTCTGATTCGCCATACTCTAGTTTCGCAGTTGAGACTTTACCACTAGGCCACTAGGCCCTCACAATAGGTTGGTAGAGGCTTTAAACTCTTGTTTTTTGGCTGCTAATTCACAAACAGTTAAAAGCCATAATTCATAACCATTTTATTTACTGATGAAATACTACTAGAGTTTTTCAAGAATATTCAGTCTTTTTAAAAATTATCAGTGTGTAATTAATTGTTCACGTGATATTATTTATATCTTCAAGTAAAAATAATCAATGGGAAATACGCAATCTGTTAGGAAAAGAATAAGTTTTCAAGTGTCACATGATATTTTTCTTATGATCAGAATGCATCCACTAAAGGACACTACAAAGTGATAACGTCAAACTGAAATGAAACTGTAACTGAAACCAGCGATGACATCTGAAATTTTCAACACATGTTTATTTTTATTCCCTAATCTTGGATTCAATAATGTAATATCATGAATTCTATTCCTTTTAATAGATTATACAGTAAAGCAGAGAGTATTCGAGATCTCCAGGATAATAGAAAAGGTAAGTCTATTTTTATATTCGTATTTGAATTCCTACTTGCTGATACAAATCAAAATAGGGCTAAATCCTAGTTTAGCGTATCTTGCAGTTTGTCGCCAATATGGTAACCCAAAAAAGCGAGCGGTATAATTTTCATAGTAACCCTAATACTGATTTGTTTACTATCTTTTTCACTTGTTGAGTTGTACATCTACTATAGTAGTTTTGTAAGAAATTAAAATAAAAAAATAATCGACAAATAAAACTCATTAACGAATTTAATTAAATTACGCTTTATAATTGAAAGTATTATTATTGCTAATAAAACATTCAATGTTATTTTTAAAGTGAACGATGAACAGATAATATTTATTCTTTTGCAATTCTTACCGATTTATTTTATTATGATTAAAGTCGTTTGTTTACGAATTTTGTCAGAACAGAAAATAGAAAACTAAAATCATCTGCTTCAGTTTTTTGAAAATCGTTTGTCATTATTGCACAGTTTTTCATTTGAATATTATCTTGCCATTCTAACGGAATTCTTTGCGATTTCTTGTTTTTTATGGATTTCCCGTTATTATTCAATAGCTTTGAGTGATCAATAATCCGTTGTCTGATTATTATGATAATCAGAAATATTATGATCACAAATATTATGAAGGATATTGTATTTGTGAATTTGATATCTACATTTCAAAATATATATGGCGCCGACAAAATGACGTTTGCATCTCTGAAAAGTTCATCTGTGTTTTTCATACAAATTCCTAAATCGTGCTTTGGCTCAACGAAGAATTAGTTGAATCGAGTAAGTGTATTTATTCATTCAAATTTCTTAAGAAAAGCATCAATCGCTAGTAGAGAAGTTACTAAGAACGGATATTGCGTTCTTATTCTCAGTCCTTAAGTTAAATGAGCCAGCGTAGTTACTAGGCTCCCGCTCTTGCTGCTAGCGAAGCCGTTGGATGTTTTGAAGGTAAAAAAAAAAAAAAAAAAATTATACCCAGTGCTTTCAGATGCCACGAAGGCATTCTGATTTAGAGCTGTCTGATTTATCGCATTTCTTTTGAGTTATTCGACTGAATAAACAAAATTTCTTGTGTTCATTGTACTAGAGAAGCTACTAAGTTCCCGCTTCCGCTGCTAGGGAAGCCGTAAGATGTTTGTTTGTTTTTTCAACTAAAAAATTCTGCCCAGTCATTTCTTCAGATGCCGAAAACATCACTGGTTCGAATTTTATGTCTATAGTACAGAGCGACGCAGACAGCTTACGAAATTTCGCTATTTCAGAATTCAAAGGAGATTCAGTAATAGTGACCAATATAGGTACAAAAAGAAGTGTTCTTAGATAAAACAATCATGGTCAATAAATCTCATAAATTTAATAAAAGAAAAGGTGGGTAACAGTTTCACATTATTGTTTATATGGTCAATCATCTTGATTGGCGTCTTTGTACTGTTGGCATCCTTGGCGAAATACGGGAAACGCCAAACTAGGATTTTACCCAAACGATAAATTATTTACAAAATCAAAGAAATTGAAGAATTTTTCTAGTTAAAATAGGAATTTTATCTGAATTTAGAAATTATTTATATATAAAAATTATATAATTACATTTATGTATGTGAATTCTAGTCTTAATTTGAAGAATAATCATTCGACAGCATCAATTTTTGTTTACATCATTTCTGTCTTTTTTATGATTTTTTTCTGGTATCTGGTATGGACTTTTTATTTAAAATAAATTTATCTGAAATAGAAATCTCTTTTTCTTCTGCGAAAATAACTAACTTTATTAGCAACCAAACTTATTTAGAAAATTTTTATATTCAACACTGTCCGCTTATAAAATTACCTGTGTCGTTAAGTGGAAAAATAGTTTTCTTTAACATGTTAATCCATTTGAATGTAAAGTGATATTCATAAAAAACCTTTCGTATTTTTTCATTGCAATCTTTGAAGCTATAGAAAAGGAAGTTTTTCTTTAGTTCTTTAAAAAGAGATTTCATTTGCTAATAAACGTTAAGAAGTGAATGGAATGTACAGACAATGTTATCTTATCACAATTATGAAATAAACATTACATTTTCTGTGAAGGAGTCACAATTAAGAACTGTGATTTCAAAACTTGAAATGTTAAATATTTTTCATAATTTTAATTAAGAAAAGTGAATTAAAAATTTAATTATGAAAAGTAAGTTAGTGGAGCACATATTTCTGGTCACACTAAATATATGACATATGCGCAGATTAATAATATATAACATAATATATATTAACTAAATATATGACATATGTCCATGGAAACGTCCACAAATGTAGAGGCAGAATCCCAATTTCGGATTTAAAAAAGCAAATTTGAGACAAATTACACCAAAGATTTAATATATGTGCTACCAATGTTAAAGTATGAGTAGGTATAGGTAGAATATGTGGTTAAGTCGCACGTCTAAGTTTTAAAATCAAATTCTATTAAAGCAATGCCTCAAATGTTAATCGGTATCCACTAACTCAGCACCCTTCCTTTATTATAGTGAGGTATGGAAGTTACGAAAGGGAGGTTTTAGCTCTGATATCGTCCTTGTCATCTGACCATGATTAAAAAGTACGAAATTCATCCCGAAATTGACCTTATGTGGTTTTAAAATGGATATTAATATAGTTAAATTATACATGGAAGTATTTCAATTTAATTGCACTGGGGACCGATCACCTACACACTGACGCGGCGTGGAAGTTTGAAGAGGGGTTGCTGTATCAGGTGTAGTCATTTGACAGAGGTTTGAAATCGCTTGGATAATTCCAGGATAGCTTTAGTGCAATTTCAAAAGGGAACGCAAAGGGGAAGGAAAAAGGGATTTTACTAAATTAAGATTTTCATGAATGTAAAAGAATAATTTTTTCCAGTCTTTTATGATGCGCGAGTAGATTTTTTACGCTTCTTTTAGTATTTGAATGATTTTAATTGCGAAAAAATATTAGCCATTCTTATTTTCGACTATGGAACGGGTTTTAAAAGCTTTTCATGACATATAAACCGAGAAAAAGGTAGGAAAAGGTTTTAGTTAGTCTCTTAAATAATCCTTTCGAATGAATGATAGCGTGACAAAAAATAGGAGCAAATAGTGGAAGGTGCAATTGCTTTAACACTAACAAAAAGCAAATATTTGCATTGATTTTCATGCAAATGAAGAGTAGTTTCAGAAGCATTTAAGAGATTATAAAGTGAATGGCTTGTGTTTCTGTTATTGTGTTCTGAAAAAAGGTGACACAATGAAGCAGAAGCTAACAAGTAGAAGGCGCGGATTCTAAACAGTGTTGAAAGTTGTTACGGGCAAAATGCCAATACTTATTAATACTGCCGACGGTGAAGTAAATGTCAGTTTAAAGACAAAAGCATGAAAACAAATAGCAAACAACGTCATTTATTGTGATTTTTGTACTTCCTAAATATTTTAATTGTGTGAATGAAAATGTTATGGTTGAATGAATGAGTGTGCTTGTTCATACTGTGGATTTTTCTCGTTGAAACTCACTTTTCAAGGAAGTCTATAGAAGTTGGCGTAAGCCAACTCTCGTCGGCTATTGAAAAAAAAAATACCAATGATTAATGCTTGCAACACGAAGGTCTTTTGATTCTTTTGAATTTCAAATGCGATTTGTTTATGCAAAATTCGAGTCTAGTTTAGCCGAAAATAAGTTTTGAAATAGTTTGGGAATCAGATTATAATGATTTTTATTATTTGAATCAAACAGGCATTACATGTGTTGTACTTATTGAATTTCGTTAAACTTTTACAACACTAAATTATACTTTGTTGTTTGAAATAATCTTTTAAAATGCTGGTCGATCGAAACAACTTTATATTTATTTTTTCAACATATAATAAAGAATTTTTTCATCATTATTTTCTGCTAACAGGAAAGTTGAAAATTATTTAGAAAATATTAATTGGCATTTATATAAAAAAAATCCATGCTTGCTTTTGTTTTACATTTTAATCGGAGTAGATTCATGCTTATCTGGTACAGGCTAAGGGTATCAATCCAGTTTGATTTTGGGATCCACTGAGCATCTAGCATGAAGGAAAAGAAAATGACTTTTCAGCACATTGTATAAAATTGTATAGTGCCGTTTTCAATTTGTGACATTTAGAGATTCAATTCCATTTTAATGAGCCGGCGTCAGTCCCTAATTTCATTCTTATTATTAAGGCAACATTTTTTACTTGCCCCTGAAACGGCTACAGTTTTAGACTTTCAATGACAAAAAAGACCAAGGCCTCGTAAAGAAAGTACCCAGTCAACGGAATTTCTGCATAAGCACTTATTTATTTTTATGAAAAAGATTGATTAAATAATTGACGTATTAACTCCATCCATAACTGCGGAGCTTTAAACCCGTAATAATTATTTTTTAATGTAGGGAAAATTTTGAAGTTACAAAGGGGTTCATAAGCTTCAAAGGGGTTCCATAATAAGCTAATATTTCTTCCAGTTAATGTATATGGCGTGGGTAATGGAGTTTTGAAGTTAACTGATGGTTATCTTGGAAAGCACTTCATAATTTTGAGCCAGGATCAGATAAAAGGACCCTTTCCTCAACCACTCTTCGTAATTCCTTATCACAGCAAGATAAGGAGTTCCGGTCACAATAGAAAATTTAACGTGAAACAGGCGAACATACCCTGCTAAGGTAACCATATTTTACTCAGACTGTGGAGCTTAGGAGCACGTAGTATGGAAAAATGGATAAGAGGAAGCGTTAAGGACATTGACAAAATCCATGTAAAGATTTGTAAAATAAATAAATAAAATAAAACATAGAAACAAGGATTTAATTATTTGAGGGATTTTTAAAACCCCGAAAGAGCATAGATAAGACATTTTGCTACGACTTTATTTTTTATTGGCTGATACATTCATATAGTTTTATTAGAGAAATCATATTCTTCGAAAGACAAAATTTTTCAGAAGCATACTTTCAAAAACATAAAATCTAGTTTGCCATTTCTTTATTATGAAAAATTGTAATGTAAAAAAAGGATCAAGTGAGTAAAAATTTTAATTTAAATCCTGGATCCAAAATCGGAACTAGCTGACTCTAATCCGAACCGTCTAATAATATATGTATAGTAAATATTAGGAATCGTAACTTTTATATCTAATTTCTTTAAAGCTATATGTTGATAATAATATTTTATATGAGCTATTTATTTATAAATAATTAATTTTGGAAAAATCGTTGGCTACTTTTTCAACCCAAGACTAACAATCCCAAATTTGGAAAATCACGGTTTATTCCGGTCGTCTGGCCACCTAATACATAATTGATCTTTGGTGGAATTGTGTCTCGAACCTCCAATCTTCCAAGACAAGAAGCGAGATTCTTCGATCACGGATAGCTTTTTCTGGAAGAAAAGCTCTTATTTATTTATTTAAAATCTCTTATGCAAATTTACAGAATGAACGATCAAAACCTTATTGAAGTTTTCATTGATAGGTATTTTACTTTTAGTTTTGGTGTTACATTAATGAATGACTATTTAACAAATTGGAATTTCTCCAAACAAGTCTGGTCGCAGAATTTTGTTTGCAGATTTTAAAACAGGCAAAGTCATTTATATATATATATATATCAGAGAAATTTCGTCTCTGCTTGAAAAATTTGTGACTTGAAAATTTAAAGTTTTATATAAGAAAACTAAGCATTCATTAATGATTACAAACAAGGATTAAATTAAAATCATTATTTAAAAATTTTTAAATTAACTTTTTAATTCATGAAAAATTTCTGAATTATTTTTCCTTTAAAGTATCGAAGAATATGGAAGAAGATAGTCACCCAAAATTTAAGAAGTCTTTTACCAAGCTATTTCAGTCGTCAAGGTATTATTGAAGTAATAGTAAAATTTCTTAAACTGCCTAACCTGGTGCTCCATACATTTCCACAGTTTTCCCATTCAACTCCTTCAGAAACCATGGGGTCAGATGAATGTACTGGCCATGCTCTCCACATCCACCAGGCTGTAGGGTATATGGTGTGTCTTTGTATTCAGGATTTGCTAGATCCACTCTGACATGGGAGTTACTGAAAAAATTGCCAGGAAGAATTTCATACTCGGGCTTTGTTGACCATGTCGGAGGTACGACGATAGTTACTTCCTTAAAGAACAAAGTATTCTTCGTCGAATTGTGGAGAAACGTAGAAGCTTTGGAGAACAAAGTCTGAAATAAAAATAAAAATAAAGTACAGAAACGTATAAGCTTAAAAGTTCTACGACGAAAATAAATTTCTGTCAATAGTCTTTAATATCTATAATAAAAGCCTTTGTTTCGTTTAAATATGTATTAATTTTGATAAATTCATCGTTAAAATGGAAATTCTGCTAACCTCATGTGGGAAAAATGAAATTTGGAAAAAGATTTCAGTGTAATCATAAAACATTTGCAACAAGAAAAATATATTATCTAATATTTCTTTGTTGTAAAATGAAATGATTTGTAAAAACCACTGACTGAAACAGGTTTCAAGCAAACAGGTAATAATATTGAAATCTCATCCTTTAAAAAAACTGTTACTCGATATTTCATAGACAACCAATTGATTCTTTTAGTTAATATGCATATACTTAAATAGTATATAAAGTCTAAAAGGCTTATTTTAAATTATTTCATGTACAAAAATAATTATTTTAAATTAGTAGAATGTTTTAACTTAATTGCTTTAATGTTATAATTTCCAGTTTTATAATATCTGAAACCGTATTGGCAAATATATGCAAAATTCAAGCGTCCGAACTTCAACGCATTTGATCATCAAATTGGTTATTTGCATATAATTAGTTAATGAAACGTAATTATTTGCTATGCATTATCATGCCATAATATAATTAATATTGTAATTGCTAGTTATTTATAAAAAATACAAAGTTGCTGACTTGCTTAATGGGGATTTTTCTGTAAAAATAAAAGACAAATATCATAATTATGTAGTTAAAAATAATCAGTATAAAATTTATAGTCAGTTAAATATCCCTAAAGAACGAGTCGGCTAAACGTTTTGTCAACCCAATGGATGTGTAGGTAAATACAAATCTGCTAAGTAGCTATAAGCGAAAAAAAATTTATATTTGATTTATATATCAAATACAAGGGGGGGTGCAAAATTAGTTGGCGTCCCCAGAAACAAAAATCATGTGCTTCTTATCAGTACGTACTCATATATTCAAGCATATAACCAAATGGAAACAAATTTAATAAAGAAAAATCGCATTATTTCTTACAAACAACAATTAGCATTTGAATTGTATGAAAAATAAAAAACTTTATTTTTAATTTCTTGTATTCTAAGCATCAACAATTCATTAATATGCTTGATAATACATCTACTTAAAAACAAAATGCAATTTAATATTATGAGAAATTAATTTTTCTTGCCTTTGCTTTTAAGAATGGTTGAAATAATGCATCGATATCTGATAGAAATGCACTCTGCTATTATTATACCCCTAGGTGATCGCTTTAAGTCGCTTAAACCGGCCTTGATTAGATACGTAGATAAAGCTTTAAGAAGGAAAAAAAGATAGAAAATACAAGACTAGGTATATTATATTACTGGAGAGTTAGGTAATTTTTGTGAAGCATTTCGGTCGACCTTGGATTTTCTGCTGTACATTCTTTAGAGTAAGATTTTGTTTTTATTATATAAAGGATGTCATTCATGCTTTAAACGAAGAGCATTAATTAACATATATTGTCCAGTACCTTTTAAAATATTTTTGGAGCTCATAATAACGATTATATGTATCATAGTTATTAGAAACGATTATCTTTATCATAATTATTAGAAGAATTGAAGTTTTTAAGACCAATGTTTGATTTTATAGAAGCATGCTCATTTTCTCAATATTTATCCTTTTTTTTTACATAAAAATGAATTAGTTTATAAATATCAATATGAGGTCCGACACAAAACAATCTTTTCTTCATTAAACGAAAAATAAAACAGTTGTTTAATATGAATATCTTGGCGTACACATTTTCTAAAGGCTATTTTGTTGTATCTTTTTTAAGCATTCATTCATACATCAGAACTCGGAATTTCCGCATCAGAACTATTTTTTTCTTATTGAATGAGAGTAACAAAAAAGAAAATGCATGTGACGAAAGTGTTTCTCTTTTACTAACTGTGCTTCCTTTTTTTTCTATAAAAAAAGGAGTGGAAAATAGACAGGAAAGAAAGTTCCACTAACTTTTACAGACCCTTCCGCATTTCTCCTGACGCACAAAAATAAACAAATGACTCATAAAAGAAAAACTCGCGGAGTGAAATTAGAATCAAAAGAAGTCTTGTAAAAAGTGTAATGTATTTTAAACATACCATTAAGATTTCATGTGTGATTTCGATACATTACTTGATGAAACTGTTTGTGAGATTATAGAATATCTTAGTGGATGAATTATTATAGATGTACAGTTTTTCATTTTGTTACATGCGTTGTTTTTATCAGAGAGATGAATAATTTAACTTGTTTAACCCGTGTTGTAATTGCTACTGTCACATCAAAGCTAATTAACTCAAAGAAAATTCATTTGCGTTTTGAACTACTCTGTGACGATTTTCATTGTTGATATTTTGGTGTCATTAATCAGTATATCATTATCAGGAGTTAAACGGATTTGGATATAATTCCAATATGTTTAATAGTAACTGATACTTTTAAAATCAATTCAGTTTTTGACATCACTAAACAATATTTTACATGCAATTTAGAGATTTAAAATAAAATTAAAAATAAATTATTTGTAGACGATCAAAGAGGAAGACGCATTTGCACAGGAAATATGAGACAGCCCGACTATTTGGGGGGGAGGGAGTCATAATAATATAGTTTACAATTGATAATACCAGATGAATCTACAACTGATGGAATGGTGCCTTGCTTAGGATAAGAAATTCTTCGAAGCAGTAAGTTTCAGTTGTTAAATCGAGAGCTCAGCTGTGAAATCATGAGCCACACCTTTTCGCTGTGATAAACATTCCTCATGTTGACAATATTGTTGTATCGTCAGAAATTTTATTTAAAATTGTAAAAAGTACATTAATTCGTCAGACAGCTCAGCTCCGGAAAGAAGGACTGGATTGAACATTTGTACCTCAGTACTTCCACCAGTTTGTTATCTGATGTAATGTACACAAATTGCAATTCATATGGTGATTTGCTTTAAATCATCCTAATAATGTATCTCGGAGAAATGACAATGGATTCAAGTTTCATTTCTATCTTTTATATGAAAACGATATCTTTATATCTCCAATCGTTTGCAAATTTTTGATTTTTAAATTCGGACTTCTACGTATTTAAAAAGAAAATTCTTTTAATAGTATTCTATATACAGCCTTAAGTTGCGTAGAAGCACATAAAACATTTTTCAACGTGATATTGCCCTTCGTACTTTTGTGCATGTTATAAATTTAAATAATCATTGAATATAGCCGTCATACAAAGACCTATAAGATCTTATTTTCCCAAGTGCAAAGTTTTGCTTCTTGTTTGGATCAAATAAAAGCCGATAACGTATTTCCTGGAATCGCGTCCGAAATTAAAATAAAAATCAGAGTTAATATCCAGCATTTTTCATGTCCTGCATCAATTCTTCGAAAACAAAACAAATTTCAGAATTTAGAAGTCAGAGAAACAAAAGTGTAATTTTTTAATAGGATGGGAAGAAAATCTACAAAAAGTAGAGTAATCTAAAATTGTTTATTTATTTTTTACTAATTTTATATAAATTAATCTTTTTTAAAACTGTTACATATACGGGATTATAAAAAGTTTCAGCCGAACTCTGTGCAGGGCATGTGAATTCGACCGAGACTTTTTTGAGGTCGGGTTCCATCGCTGCGAAATATTGTATGAAATCATTGTTTTCTAGATATAAAGTTTTTTAATGAGATTTTGGAGAAAATAAAACTGACAAGTTACTGAACTTTTAAAACGACACTTTATTTCGATATTAAAAAATTTAATCTATAAGTAACATGAGTCGGAGTTCATTGTTTCCAATGCTCTAACCGTGGGATAATTTTTTTTTTTCGTTTCATATATTTTATTAAGTTTTGGGGTTCAGCAACATCACGCAAATAAAATACAAAAAAATACGTGCTCTTACTATCGCTGCTTTATTATACTAGATATCAAACTTGACAGTATTGCAATAGTAACAGCAACGTGACATAAATATAATGACCACATGAATCTGTCAACATGGTGACCACATCAGATTTATGAAAGCGTGGGCCTCAAACCACGGATATCTATAACAACACAAACAGTTTTCCGTCCGGTGAGTAAGGCGCTCTTCCTAATAACGAGTTGCAAAGAAACCACAGATCTATATTTTAAATCTTATCTCAATGCATGCCGCCTTATAACTTCCAAGGGTTTGATGTGTGGGATGTTTAGGACCAAATGCAAGAAGTTAAAAATATTGATGATCTTAAAACTTGAATGATTTAATTAATAAAAAATTTGCTAAATGACATAATTTGGCATGGAATGAAAAAAAACTTAGATGTGAGATATGCGCTTAGGGCCATAGTTTTATTCCATAACAGCATCCTAATACGAGATGAAGTTATCCCTAAAGTTCGACTTTTTAAAGACCAATAATTTTCTTTAGTATCACCAAGAATACCAATCACCAAGATCCCATTGGCATATTTCATTTTTTTTAACCCTCTGCACTTGGAAAAGTAATTCTGTGTATAATTTACTCACCTAGGACTTGGTTATTGCTCCGAAAATAAATATATATTATTGCTTTAAATTGCAGATTAATTATTCAGGGAAATTAATCTTATTACCACTTTATAGGTATTTTTAAAATCAAAATTAAAAAATAAATAAAACGTCAAAATGTTGCACCATTTTGAATGGTGCCTGAAATGAAACATCCGAGTGAAAAGGGTTACATTAATACATTATTGA
>JAPMOR010118671.1:1582704-1659774 GCA_026543865.1 Argiope aurantia | reverse complement strand
CTGACAGAGAAGGAATTCATGTATGATTAAATGCAAATAATTGTAAAATATCTATTTGAAACTTTGTGCATATGTTTCCAAAGTATTTCAGTGCCAGAAATTGTTTCATTACCAGAAAAGGTCATATGAAGCTTAACAGAGCAGGGCTATCTAATGACTTTATATGACGTCTTTAGTTAAGGATGAAATAATATTATTGTGACTGATATTTACTTCTATTTCCATAGTGAAAGTCATGAAAGTATTCATTAAAATGCAGAAACTAGTATAATCTTTTGCATCAATTGAAAACTTCTTAAAATAATCATAATAAAAAAAATTATTACATTGTAACGTAATAGTGTTCAGCAATATTAAAATAAAATTTTTTCATCTTCTAACTTGACACAATCCAGGCCCGAGGTAATAAAATATTTGTTTTGAGTTGAGGTAAAAAAAAAATAGAGACAATACATTTTCTGATCAATGTAGATGACTAAAATGATAAATAGCATTATTCTTAAAACTGAAAAGGAACTCGAGAGTAAATATTTGCGTCATCATACTTCCAATTAATACATATCCTTCCTTCATGCCAGAAATTACGATCAATTATAGATAAGTTTTTTCAACGATTTTTAGTTTGTTATTGGGAAATAAGGTTTAAGTCAAATCCATCACTGCTACCTTCAGAAATTCTTAAGTGGAGAAAAATGAGTGCCATCATTGATCTTCTGAGTTATAGTTTTTAGTGTATTAATTGTTTTTTTTCACAGTCATCTTTATTGAATTGTAATAGGTGGATCGGCATTGATCGTTTTAACCGACGTCGCGAGTATGAATCCTCATCTCTCCACAGTGTATTAAAATATTAACTGATAAAAGCCTGATATAAAAATTTTGTTGGTTGATGTGAAAATTTGAAGAATAAAATAATGTTTTTATAGCTATAAAAAAAGTGTATTGCCAAATAAGATGTTTAATTCCACTGCGCATTTTTTTTATGTTTCTATCATTACAATTTACTCTCTTTTTCCAATTAATTTTGAAATCTTTTACATTTTAATTTATTCAAAATCAATAATCAAGATATTTTCTTAAATTTGATGAAGAAATGTTTTACAGCAAACAAATTTGAATTTAACAACGAATGTATATTTTACTAATTAATGCTAAGGATTTAAATTCAAAATGAAAGGGTTTAATAATTTTCTTACATTTATTTATTAAAGTTTACATGGGGCTGCAATGACCTGTTGTAAGTTCTTGCTTTGCGACTGGTGGGCAACATGTTGGAAACCTTATTCTACTATAATCCTTCGCTTAAATAGAAATATATGTTAAATCTGTCGTGAATCTAACATCCTTCCGAATGCGTGACGCAGAAGATCGGAGAAAGGTTTCAGAGCATGCATCCTCGTCATCTGATCGTGACTCAAAATAACGAGGCATATTCCGAAACAGCTGTCATGTAGCATAATATGTAATAAGGAGGCGTTAAGCTAACTGTACAAATTAAGATAAGAGACTGATGGAAGTTTTATTAAAAAATAAAAAAAATCTTATAATTTGAAGTTGTGTAAAATGTAAAGTTTCTGATATAGACATCAGATATGTGGCTTTTAAATTATAGTTTATGGCTCTGTGTGAGATTGCGTATAAAATATCTAAATATCCAGACGTTAGTATTTTTTGTCAAACTTTTTAATATTATTTTAATAAAAATAATCAAGAAAATATGTATTTGTTTAAAATATTAGGATGAACTTACGAAATATTTGTATTTAATTAAAATTAGTTGATCATTCATTATAACTTCACTTTCTTTTTTCAAATTTCTCTTTTGAGAGTCAAACACTTTAAGAAAAAAAAATGGAGAAAAGAAGCAATTTTTCATTTCGGAAGTGGTTCGGTAATGGAAAATATTTTTCGAACTCTTCGTCTGATTGTATATGCATCCATGGCAAAAATGCAAATCAGGCATAAATTTAAAATACGATCCTCAATTCAAAACTTAAGGTTTTATGATAAAAGATTCAGACATTTGGTAATCAGAAATGAAATATCATTCCTCGCATTATGCAATAAAATTTTATTGTGATTTCATTCATTTTTATCCTTTCAGTCTATTCACACCCCGAGGTGAAATCTCCCTTTAATTCGTCTATCATTGAGAAATTTCACTTTCATAATGTTCCATTTCCCCAATTATTTTCCGAAGACATAACATTCTTTCAAGACTATCTTTTTCTAATAAAGCTTCCTGCTGCCTATTGTTTAAGGTGTAGGCGTAGCCGGTAGTGCATCCTTAATAACAAGAAGGGAGGAAGAACACCTTTCTGTTATTTCCTCACCATCGGTGATGAGTCACGGCTTTTTTTAACCATTAAGAATAAAATGAGAGGTGTCGATACAAACGCCTTGTTAAAGAGTTGTGGAATTTAAATATAAACCCAGCACCTTTTTTGGAAGTGAATAGTCAATGAAAATAAATACTTGCCAGCTTGATGTCATAGCCTTGTGCTTCGTAACAGCTATTAATAAAATAAAGGCACTTTTATACACTATAACAGCAAATTCTTTAACATTTTTAAGTATTTTCATACACTGTAATTCTAAAATCTTGGCTATTAAAGTAAATGGAAAGAATGAGAAGGGAAAATATTAACACATTTGCTGCCACAGCTCAAGCCAGTGATCAGGACCATCTATCTACTTGGATTATCCTTTGTTTACTATCACTGCAGAAGAAAAGGGATTATTAAATGAAAAATTAGACATAAATCGTATGCGATTCACGGGGTAGTCAATGAATTAAACGCATTTCGCAACTTGAGAATGAATAGGCTTTGCTTCAGACAAATAATGTATTGCATTTTGAGTTTTTATTATTCAAACTTTAATACCATGGAGTCCAAGTTCACTTTATGTACGACAGGTCCACCCAGCAAACTGATTTTGGAGCTCACTGCGCATTTTTAGAAAGAAAATACACGACGTCACAGCGTAATGTACGACAATTAAATGGTAATGATAACAAGTGCAATTACGCTTGCCATGTGACATCGAATGATTTGACTTCATTTTGATTCATCTTCAAATTAAGATATTTGTAATAGAAATCAAAGGATATTAATTTATATTTAGCAGAAAATTTAGTTTGAATGCAACGTCAATTTATCCAAAAATGATTGAAAGGCTTACAGAAGATTAATGTATAGTTTTTTATTGAACTTTTTAATTTTTATACCTTTTAAAACGTCTCAAAAATTCTGTCTTAACAGAAAATGCTCCTATTTTGCCAATATCCGACATTTTTCTTCGAAGGTTTGATCAATCAATATTTTATGCTAAATCAATGAAATGGTTTGCTGGATTGTTTACGAAACCTTCTTTTGTCCCCACAAATAACTTATCTTTCCAAACTTAAAAAAACATAAAAGAAAGTTTGTGAATAAATCTTGAATGTAACATTATCCCTTGCATAAGCCCCAAAAGTGTACTTTGTCTGGCTTAGCTTAAAACGATAGTTTTTATCTCAATAATACATGCCAGAGTTGAAGCAATAAAATGCTAATCAAAATATCCTAATCATTTCACTTTTTAAAAATGTTTTTCTTCTTCAAAAACAGATAATGATCAAAATGTAATATAGTTTTGCTCATTGAATTGATTTTTGAAAATTCAGTGTTTAATGCTTTATAAGATTTTTAAAATCATATTCTATAACTTGGTCGACTTTATATTTCATCATTCTATTACTTTAAAAATCATTGCTCTTTTCGAGCAGATGGTTGAAAGTCCAACACACTGGAATACTGAAATAGGTCCCCGATTTCAAGGATTGGATTGACACATGTATACCACTGTCTAAATATGTTCAACAATTACCTTTATTAAAAATCCAGTAATATTTGGCACTTAAAATATTTTATGTAGATTAAATTTGAATATTTTATCTGTAATGATTAATCAATAAAATAACGGTTATATCGCCAAAAAATATGGTTGTGTACTAGTTCACTAGCGTTTAAAGCTTAAAATTTATACTTAAATTCGTCTCTTAAATTTCTTTCCTTAAAATCCCTCTTTAGATTTCCCTCATAAGAAATAATTTTCATATGCAACGATGTTTTTTTCTTACCAGAAGATTATTTCACGCAAAAAGTTGGAAATCGGGGAAATGTTTGTCTTTTCGGGATATCTTTGTCTATTTCAAAGAAAGTTTCGTTAAATTGGTGTTGCCTTCCAGCATGTAAGGTTGAATGCAAAAATGCATGATGAATCATCGCACATAAACTGACAGTCAATATGGGTAATATGGGCTTAAAGTTTGTAATGCATTATCCTCTTCTGTCATATGCAACTTTTTTTAGCAATTTTCTGTAATTATGCTGAGGAAATTAGATGAAAAATGAGACAATTATGAGAGAAAGGTTGCTGGATTTGATGCCATCTTCGCCATCTGACCACCGTTAGTAGTTGCAAAGCCCGTGCGAAAGAAAAAATGTCTATGCGTTTTCTTGAAATGAAGCTTTAATATCACTGAACTAAAATCTTTTTTATCTTCCTCAATATGGAGTGAAATATATTGGACTAGGACAAGCTAATTTCAAATTGTAATATTTCAAATTTAAATGTTCGAATTTAAATAGAAATACCATTTTAGAATATTTAGCTATTTGCTGGGGAAATAAACTGAAGTGCCAATTGTAAGGTAGCTATAAAAATAGAATTCATTAAAATACAGCATTATAAAGGAATAATATTTTCCTTTATAAACATGAATCATGTAAAAAATTTCGTATTATTCATCTGATGACAGAAAATACTAACTATAATCGAGCATAATCTTACAAGCGTCTGGTGTAATTGTATGAATTATCTCAGAAATTTGTAATCCTTTCCACGCCCTTGCCAATCAGAAATCATAGATTTAAATCTTGATCTTTCATAGATGTAAGTAAATTACCAAAACTGTTTAGCTGTACCTTTCTATATCTTTTTCAAGAATCTGAAATCTGAGTGTATTATTTCTAAATAATCAAACTTAAAATATTCATAAAGAGAAGAGTAAGCACTTCGGAGTTACTCCTACCCTGCCTACACATCCGGAGTTCAATTGAATGATCGTTCTCTTGATAACACAGAGACAGGATCTATGGCGGAACCCTAATGGCTATCACAGATCGTGGTAACTCGACTCTGAAACTTCAATGTACCAGCCAAGAAATAGGGAACTAACCACTGGTTACCTCAACCTCAAATTTGGGATGTCCACTATTGGATAAAGGGAACAAGAGACTATATATTATGACTAGCGTGTATTGTTGCAAAAAAGTCTGCTATTATTACGTTAGTCATGTTTATGGTTGGTTTAATCTTAGTCATGTTTATGGTTAGTTTAATTTTAAGACGAAAATTAAAACTTAATCCATGACATCTGAACTGATCTAGTCCGCGGTGGCCTGGTAGTAAATTTTTGGTTTTGGGGAGAGAGTTCCAGATTTTGCACCTGATATCATCCAAATGTACCCCAGTTGAACTGTTGCGGAAGTTTGGTAAAGGAGGAGCAGCTCAGGTGTCGTCCTTGTTATTTGATGGCGTTTGAAAATTACGAGGTCCATCTCAGAATATATACAGTGTTGCTTTAAAACTGGAGTTAATATAGCTAAACTAAATTGGTCTAAGTAGTATCAGTTTAATCAGTACGACAGCACATTCCCAAGATAAAAAGTGCTAATTTATTTGGAAATGAACAATATATTGAAACGATTAAGAAAAAATACGTCATCGTTCTACAGCCCGAATTTCTTAAAGAAAAACTTTTAATTAATCCACTGATTTTTCGTAGTGCAGCCATTTTTTGTATTCTCATAACAGCAATATTTTTAAAATATAATAATAATTTACTAGAAGTCTTCTTTCTCTCTTTGAATCCAATAAAATAACCAATGTTAAAATATAATTTAGACATAATTTTTCTACTTAATGATTTTTCCCCTTTTTTTTCTGTATGTTTTGATTTTATAGGTAGTTTTACAGTTTAATAAATAATGCAGATCCATTATTACGCAGAAATATTACTAAAATTAGCTGAAAGTACTCTCCAAAAGTAAGACAAGCATTTTGATTAAATTCAATGACGGTAGAGAATATAAGAATTATTGGTCATGAATCAGTTTATCTTGAAATCTAGTGAAAGTAACCTACGCATTGTTTTGTGCCTTTAGCCTTTTGAGTGTCTTATCAGCAAGAATTTTCCTCGATGACACTGAACTTAAAAGCACGCCTTTTTCTTAAAAGAATAGGTGTAATGGACGACGAATCTGTTATGGTTTCAAAATGTTTCAAATAAAATAAATGAAAAATGAAGATGTAGTGCGCACATATTTCTTTCTGAATACTAGCAATAATTTAAAAAACTGCAGATATATCTGAGTCATATTAATTATTTTGAAACTAATCTATTAATTTATAAGTGTTGCTACTGAAATTATTTGAACATAAAATAAGAATTTTGATTCAATGACGTTAATTTGTTGTAAAACTTCCCTTCAGTGTTGGAAAAAAATCCACAACTGTCTGCTTACTTAAAAATTATGTTGCGATCTTCGAACATTTTTTTCTAACAGTTTGATTTCAGGATAACTGATTCATCAAGACATCTGAAAGATCATAGATATCCAATCATTTCAAATGATACTCTTGCAACATTTATATATTGCTTACATTGTCAAAAAATATCACAAATGAAACGTTTTAAGTGACTGAATTAACTAAGCAGATATGTTACACTAGAGTAAATCAACTATGCAAGCTAAATATATGTTACAGATACTTTTATGTATCGAATATTAGTTTCTATTTCCAGTACGAGTTTTCGTTACTATGAAATCTATTTATTCGTTTAAACAGTTTATTTTAGAATTAACATTTTTTTAAAAATATTTTTGAATATTAACATTGAACATTTACATTAAACAAAATGCATTAAAAAGATAAAAGCTAACTAAAGGTGTTTAAAAGTTGAGAAGCCGTTGGTAAAATTTCTTTGGTAAGACATGTAAAGGTATCTTTTATTTCACAAGATGCATAAAGTTATCTGTTACTGCATGTTTTACACATTTATAGTTTTTTTTTTTGACAGAAATCCAATAATTTTTTTCAACGGGATTTGTATGTCAGATTATTATGTTTTTGTCGCCAACACAGAAAGAAAACTCGCTTTTCACTACTATAACATTCATCCTTATTGTAAAATAAACGCCATTATTTTTATACGTCTTGTTTAGTTTTGTTTAATCGATTATAACGTATTCACCAGATTGTTTAATTTAAAATATGTTTTATTGCCCTCCTTAATAAATATAAACGTGGAATACTTATGGATAAAATTGAATTTAAAAAATTTAATAAAATTCAGTTGCAAGATTCGATTTACAGACTAAACCAAAACAAACAAAAAAAAATCAACAAATTAATTTTAAAAAAAATTGAAATTAGCCTATTGAAAGGTTTTATACAATTAATATTGCATTTTTAAGTTGATTATGCAATTAATTCATTCTTACATGACCCGTGTGAAATACACAGCTGCACATTAATTTTGGAATCCATCACTTATCTTATAGGAAGGATAAAGGTTGTGACATCACAGCGCATTGTAAAATAAAAGGCAGTAAGGGAGCAGGCGGCGCAAATAATTTTGCGTACTGACGCAGATATGAATGTGATCTTGCATATCTACGAGAATATTAAAGTTTCGGATTCGAAATTGGAGTACTGCAAGTTCCAGACTCGATCGTTTATATGGTGAGTTAAATCTATGTCAAATATACTCGTTTCCTTCTTTTTATATGTGGCAGGAAAGAGTAAAATTCGAATCGCTCTGGTGTTGTTCTCGTCATCTGACCACGATTCAAAATTGCAAGGTATTTTTCTAAACGTACCTGTTATAGATTCTTATAACAAGACGCATATTTAAGGAATGGAACGAATTAAAGGTGGGAAATGAGATCTAACCTGAACAGGTTTTTTGTTGCCTTAACGCCCAATTTGAATATACACGAGGTCTGCTATGAACTGATGTTGCGATTTATAGAGCGATTAAATAATGAGAACAAATACAGAAAGTTAATAAACATCCACCTTTTTATTCTTCCCTAGTTCCGTGTAGATGACGAATTAGATAGGAAATGTAATGTCAAATGCAGGATTTCGTTTTTCCTATTTGATTGAGAAATTGTTTCTCAATTCCGTTATCAGTGACTATCTTCTTGACTAAAATTTATGTTAAGCATTCAATGACATATAGATATACAAACTAAATAGGAGCGAACCTCATCGCGTCAACATGAAATGGTCCATTGTTCTCCAAACTATTATATTGCAGCAATGAGAGAATGTTTGACCCACAATGAAATTCAACCTGTGAAGCCTGATTTTGAATCAATACCTCCATTGATTGCTGAAGTTCGAACTACTTTTAAGCCAATCTTAGGAAAATAAAAGAAATATAAAACTGATTTCAGAATATTTCTCTTCACTGTATGTTTCATTACAAATTAAAACAATCCAAACATTAAAGACAAAATACGATAGAGATATCTTCTTAAACTAGATCTTGTTTTACAATTGAAATTTTAGAAATATTTCCTCACGATTCATAAATTTAATAAAATATAGTGACAGTTAAAAAAATAACAATCTGATATTTCCAACATCGACCGATTTGAAAAAATATTAGAATTGCTGGTACTAATTAAACAAAGGTCAATGAATGTTACTACTACTTTTCGCTTATTTGTCAACGTTTTCTAATTATGTTACATACTAATTTTCTTGATAGTTATGTGAAATCTAAATACCTTCAAAAATAGAAAATTTTGTATTTGTAGTAATATTTGTACTTGCAATAATATTTTGCATTTTTGAATCATTATACTCATTTTTGTAGATTGCTTTTTTTCATTGCAACAATTTATTATTCATGTTCAAATGTGATTACATGAAAACAGTATATGTTAAAATTTTAAACGTGCTTTAATAAATACACCAAATTAGATTTTATTATAACTGTTATAATCTAGTACTGACGTATATATTATAGAATTTAAAATACAATCGGAAAAAAAAATCTCTAACGTTTTTGTGGTTAGTGACTTGTCTATTTTGATTCTAAAATTAAATAATCTGCTAAATCGCATCCTGTAACCTAGTCAACTACCTGTAATCTAATGACTTAAAAATCATGTAATTTTAAACGTAGCACGAAAGATAAACGCCCCATTCTCCGAACTTCCTTCAACAGAGTAATAATTTTTAATCAAAGATAATGACCTATTAAGTCCACAGTTTTGAGTACCAACTATTAGGATTCATGAAAATTACAAGAAAAAAAATTACGGCCGAAAAAATCTCATCATTAAATCACATCCTTGATTTATTTATTTTTTCTATTGAGTTCGATTATTTTGAACAACTATCCAAAGCTATCTATTTTATCATGGTGGCATATTCCACTTCCATTTTTTCCAGTGAAACTCTAAATATCTAGGAAAAAAGTATATGTTGTCATT
The DNA here is from genome assembly GCA_026543865.1 of Argiope aurantia. Taxonomy (NCBI): domain Eukaryota; kingdom Metazoa; phylum Arthropoda; class Arachnida; order Araneae; family Araneidae; genus Argiope; species Argiope aurantia. The sequence continues at coordinate 1,650,214 of JAPMOR010118671.1, read as the reverse complement.
TAAATTCTTTTATTATATCAGCTAAATTGCTTTTCAAGTGTCTGAAAAATAACTTTCTGCAGAATTAAACTAATCGTTATTCCTATTTTCCTTTCACTTTTGAGCCAATAATCGCTGAAAGATATGACATCCAAACATACAGAATACGATGATTGCGGTGATAGAATTTCAAAAGTATAATTAATTCGATTGTGACGTATTTTGCTATTTTCAAAATAAGTCGCCGATCGTTAGGTTTCTAAAAATATAACAATTCCTCTCTTTGGTTCTCTCATTCATGGCTGCAGTGATTTTGTTTCGTCAACGAATATTTCTGTTATATTTTTCAAATCTTTTATGAATGTAGTCATTTAAAAATTATGAGTTCATTTTTTCCAATACTCGCTTTATGATTAGAGAAATTAAAAAACTATTACGCATAATAAACCTGCACTATAATTTCATAATAAATTAAACACATATATAAACAGTTTATATAAATTTGATTATAATTTTTCATTCAGTGAATGGTATATATTGTAACTTGGGGATATATTTAATATCAACGCCAAAGATAATATATTATTATTAATATTTGAGAATAAGAGATGTAACATGATTAATGTCGAAAATTTGTTTAGGTTTAATTTCTCATAATTTCATTAATATTAATTTTTTGAAATTATTTTTTATAAGGGCAATTGATAGCTTTTCACAAAAAAAGCAAAGAATTAAATTTTTATTCATATTTTACTATAAATGAATAATTTCTGAATAAATTACTCGGGTGGGAATATATTCATTGTTTCATTGTAAATTAGTCTTTTAAGTTTTTTCTATTCAGTTTTCTTATTCCACTGAAGGTCCTTTATTTTTAAACAAAACCTTTAAATGTTTATATAAATTTAAAAAAATTCTCAATTAGATTTTTAATAATTAAAAATGAACAGCTGGAGGGCTAACTAAAGGAAATGGAAATGAGTGAAAATGAGTTATTTGAACACCACCAACAATATAAAGCCATGTTTAAAACCCGAGAGACCGATTTAAGATATTTTTTTAAAAAACACATACCAATGAATATTTTTTGCCGTAAATATAACAGTTCTTTAATAATGTAATTCTTATGTATTCTTTCTTTAATTATGTAATTAATTTAATTAATATATGTTATCGAATACCAAAATATTATTTTAATTCAAATATTTTCAGTCAGTTCTTAAGTTGTTGTTTTTTTAAAAAAAATAAGGTTTTTGTATCACTGACATTTATTTTATCTAATAATTTTCTTCAAAGAATTAAATTCATTTTGTTGTATGTACTATCATTAAAGTTGTAACATATGTTTGCTATGTGGAGCATAAAAATGCTTCGTTTTGTCATAGTAAGAAAATAATAACTAAAAAATAATAAACGGGAAGCCTACAAAATTTTAAAATAAATTACTGTACAAAATTGACGGATTTCTTTAAAGTTTTAGCGACTGAATAAAATGTAAAATCAAATATAGATAGTACATGCATTATCACCTGAAAATTAATACATTTAGAAAAAATTATTCATGCATTTAAAAATATGAAACCAAGAAAAATATTTTTAATAAAACGATTTAAAAATATATAATTTTTTATATAAATTTAATCAATCTTTTTGCAAATAAGAATAATTCTGTTATTAAAAATACAATTAATTTTATTAAAGCAAAAAAAAATTTTGGTAGTTTGCTTTGCTGTTTAATTTTTTAAAAACTAGCAAACTTTTAAACAACATATTACCTTAATATTTTCTAAAATTTCTCCATCTTCTGGGACATTTTTATGAATTGCGACCACAATTCCAGTATAACCATTTCCATCCAAAGATATAATAGAAGCAAATGACAAAGTCGGTATAATATAAAGCATGAACAACAGGAAAAACTTCCCGTTGCGCGTTGACAGCTGCATGACGGATTCTCTTAACAGCGAAGAATTTAAAACAAATCCGCACGAATTAATTCGAAAAACTTCCTAGCCGGTCTGCCTGCAAAGAAGTTATGCTAGTTAATCTGTCTGAAGAACTGTCGGTCTCTCTCAGCATGCTGGAAAGTCGCCAAAAGGATCGACAACATCATAAAAAAAAGTCGCCATCTGAGGTTTTCTGGTTTCTGATTCATCGCCAGTTAACCTATCTGAAACTAGCTACACGCGCTTTAACTTAGGGGTGTGATATATTAATAGAAAACGAGTCCGCTTGTAATTCATTTTTACAGTAACGGTTACCACAAGTTATTCGAATTGTGCCCTGATTTTTTTTATTTTCCTCATCAATGTTTTCTCTAGTCTTTGTTTTGCGCAGATTGTAGTAGTTTTGATTTTGTTTGATTAGAGTAAACGAAAAGCGTTTACTCTAGTTTTGTTTGTAAACATTTATCTTTCAAAGTAGTTAGAAAACAATTAAACGGATTTGATTGATAATTATTGCGAATTTTATACATATATACTGGCGATTCTTTACGTAAGTGATTTGACAATTCTTTTAGAAATGTAATCTGCTTTTGAAACATTAAAAAAATTTTGAAAAGAAAAATTTTTTTAATTCGCTTTTTAAATGTAATAAAGTTTTGAAAATTTGAAAAAATGAAGATAACTCTGCTGCAAGTCCATAATATATAGTATTACCATTGTTAAGATTTACATTCTATCAATTATACTTTCAGCTTAAATGTTTTGTCTAAGGAAGTAAATAATTCTTAAAGTTTGTGCGCATCATTCAGATAAATTATGGTTATTAAAAATATGTATAACTATACATATTTTGTATTAATATTTTCTAGGAAAATAGTTATAGATTTTTACAATTATATTTTTCCTTTAAGAAATGTAAAACTGGTGCATGAAATTTCACGAACATATAACTCAAACTTTTAGATATACACTTGTAATTTTCAAAAAGCATAAGCACTATATATTTATTTATTGTTAATGTTACATTAAAAAAGCTGAAATAAGAATTTAAAAATGTGAAATCAAGAATCACTTTTATTTCTAACTGGAAAGAAAGACAAAAATAAAGTTTCGTGAAACTTAATAATTATACCTTTGTCAATGTATCCTTTAATACATTGTCTCTAAGAAGAAACATATCATTAGAATTCATTACGAATAAATGTATTATTGCAATATTTAAGACAATAAAAATTTTATATCAATTTCATTTACAAATTCTTATTCTATTTACGTCATTATATTTATTTTAGAAACCTCATATTTTTTAAAGTTTACTTCGTTTTATTTTTTCTTAATTTTTGACAAAAAAAAATTCTTTACGAATTGTTTAATGAAATTGCATTGTTTAATTTCAAATTAAGATAATATAAGGTGAAATAATTTCTTTCCGTATCTTCTAAATATTATTTATTATTTACATCTAGTGCTGTAAAATACCGTATAAATATGTTTTGATGTGTTCAAAAGGTTAATTTTTTTTTCTTTTATTACGTAAAAAGCGTTATATGATGCAATCTCTTCAGTAAACGCTAGTTAAATGAACTTTTACTCGCCCAAAAATTTCACTTATTTTAAAATTTGTAGAATATTTTTTAGTTGTGTTAATTTTTCTCGTAGATTGAAATTCTTCAATGATTAAAAATATTTTTATATAAAGATATCAATTTTCATTAATACGTTTTCTATATTTTTAGAAGTATTACTTTCTTAAGGTCTTTGATTTTTGATGTAATTTAATATTAATATAAATTGATATCAGTCATGAAATAAGTACTTACATTCTTAAATGAAATTCTAAAATTTTCTACATGTTTTTTTTTTCAATGACATTAGACTGTTTTAATATTTTCAAAGTTTGAATATCAGTTAAATTAATTTCACATGTGGCGCCACCTGTTCAGGAATCTTAAGATTATTATTACATAAATTTTGATTCCCAAAATTCATAATATTAATAATAATGAAATATAGGTTAAGATCAAAAAAGTAGAAGAAAGTAGAAAGAAGAAAAAAAATTTTTTCATCTTTAAGTATCTTATTTAAAATATGCTTATAAAGCTTGTTTTTATTTCATTTAGTTAAAGATAAAAATCCTCAGTGAATAAATTAACTCATACAATTTTTGTTTTAATCATTCATTAATTAATACGGTGCATCATTGATGCCATATTTTTGTCCTTTATAAGTGAAAAGGCACGAAAACATTGACCTCATTTTAAAAGAAAGAAAAAAAAAACGGAAAGAAAAAAAAATACCCATTCAAAAGAGTTGTAAGCGAAAAAAAGGACTAATAAGGGATCTAGTTTCAAAGCATGCGATGGGATTTTATAAAAATGCCTTTCGCATTTCATAAACTATTTCAAGCAACGAAAGACTATTTTTCTGTCTCACTTCTGAAAGTTCTCAAAAGGCTAATTAAAAGACATTTCGAGTTATTTAGTACATTCTCGAAAAACATTTACATTGAGCGATGCTAGACATTTTGGTTCATATTGCTGCACAAAATGGTCTTACGTTTTTAATTCAACGCATAAAAGACATTGATTTTTATAGAAAAATCAACAATGTCAGATTTGAAGACGGTGCTACTTTTGGCGATTTATCTTATGGTTTTTGTTAACTGTTAAACTGATATGCAAAAAAGTTTTTTAATTGATAGATTTTAGATTTGTTTGCTGTTCTGGATTTTGTTCAAATTTTCTGGAATGTATGAAATACATTATTTGCAAATTAGTTTGCCTTATGGAAAAATTGTGTTACAAATTTTATTTTTAAATAATACGTATTAAAAAGCATAATTTTTTGTCATGTTTGTTGATAGGCATTTATAAAATTTTTAAATTATATATAATATAAAATTTGAATAAAATATCCCCCCAAAAGTAAATCCCTGGATTAAACATTGAAATCTCAGTAAATTTCGTCTATAAGTACGATTTCTACTAAAAAGTAATTATTTGATGAAAAACAAAAAAAAAATGGGAGAAATTCATAAAAGTTATTTTCCATGAAAAATAGGATTATTCAAAAGTTTACAATAATGAGAAAGAAACACAAAAATTATTTTTAAAAAATGTTTTTTTTTAATTTTGAACTCTAACAGAAATTACGACATAGATAAAACATAGCAATCGGACATTCGTCAATTTTTTTAAAGTGATCGAAATGGAAAAAAAATCAAATTAAAGAAAAAATAGATCAAGAAATTTAAGTCGCTACTGTTATTTTGTGTCAATAACTCAGAAGTTCTATCAATCGATTTCAAGAGCGCAGAAGTGCTCTTAACAAAACTTCACTTTTATTTGCTAAACTTAAACGGTAAAAGTAATTGAATACTTCACTATGTAGGCATTGTTTTCTTTAAACCAGCAGTCACTTTATAAATATTCAGAGCAAGTTTTATTTCTTTCATTTCAAACCGCCTACTTTTGAACCATAGTTAGAAATATTAAAATAGCCGAAAGAACTATGGATACTTTGAGCATGTCTGACGAATATTTTTTTTGAGCATGTGTGTATGAAATGGATTGATTGTTGCGCCTTTTACCAATTTGCTGTTTGAATAAAATTTTTCTTTCTATAGTGTATTGCTTAATATACCGATTAGTTTTGAGCAAAAAAAGTGTAATTTTTATTTTATGAAGTGATAAAATATTTACATAACCAAGATTTTTTTTTTGAAAGTAAAAATCATATCGGAATTATTTAAACATCTTCAATTAACATGTTTCATTTTCATAATGATGAAATTTTATAATCGATTTTTCTTTCAATTCAATTATCTATATCTGTAAATTAAAGGCTGGAAATTTTATATATTTGTGTGTTTCTGACTTAAACACACTATTTTAATATTCTCAGAGCTTGAAGAACCATTAATCTATTAGTTTGAATAAATTTCTATGGCATACTGGGTGTATAACTTGGTAGTAAATGTGAGAAAAAAATTGATAAGGTTATATTTATATAGATAATTAAGGATTCTAAATAAAATATAAAAAATATAGAAAGTTATTCAAATATTCTACTTTTCAGTGCACTAAAGACTGAATGTTTAAAAAGTATTTTTATTCAATCTTCATTTTTTTTAAAAATTCTCTTGTTATTAAAATGTTTTTTCCCTTCCATAAAATGTTAAGACTTAAAAAAACATACATGAATGTTCAAATTAACAATTAAGTCAAAACAATAAAGAAATATTCTTCATTATTTTGTTTAAAGAAAATTTGTCATTAAAATAAAAATCTTATTTTTGTTTAAATTTTAAGCTAAATATTTCAATTAAGAAAAATTTAGTTTCACTGTAAGATCTTCTGTACATTTTTAAGAGTTTCTTTTTCAGTACGTGGATAGTTGTCCTTTTCGGCGTTTTGTATTGCTTTATTTGGCCAAGCGCTGCATATTTTCCCATTTTATATGAATTTAATTTATTTAATTAAGTTGTAAAAACGTTCTGTTTCGAAGCTCTGCTAAATAGCAAAAAAAATGATGGATAAATACTCATTTATAGTTTTATGAAAACCATTAATGAATTCTGACATTTGTTGATTTCCTCATAAAGAATTCTGGGAGAAAATTAATTAAAAAAAATCACATTTTGGTCAAAAATTAAAATCAAATAAATGTTAGAGAATTTATTTGAAACAAAGCTGTGATTGTTTTTGTAAGTTCGAAAAAAAAAACTTCAATAAAAAAAGTTTAACATAATCGAGCTACTTCCGTATTTTTTAATTTATGAAATAAGACATTTGTCCTAAAATAAATTTTTATTTGTAGTTTAAATGGTTGTAGTTTAAATTAGCTATAACTTTTTATGCATATTTCTTAAGAAAATCTCTGTCAAGGACTTACACTTTTAAATAAAGTAAAAGAATTATATACGATTAAAAATAATGTATTGTAGAAATATACCAATTTAAAAACTAAAAGGTCAAGATCATATTTTATCGAATGCCTTTTAAATATGTTAATTATATGAAATTATACGCTTCCTGTGCCCGAATAAATAGGATATAATCCATGAAAATGTTTCTACTAAAGACTTAATTTCGAAGTAATTACTTATGAAATAATTTCAAAATTTGATTGACTTTAATTTTACCTATGCATTTCTCCATAATATATTAAGTTTAGTTTTTGAACAATTATTTATCATTAAATTAACTCGGCAAATACAAATTCACGTTGATCCCTCATTACGTAAGGTTCACCTCTAATTCGGGGTAGTTCCACAAAATTACTTTAAAATAAATTATGACTGAAATAATTTCCCTTAGACTTTCACAACTATGGCTGTTTAAGCATATAAATAAGATAAAGATATGTATAAAGAATATAGAGATTTTCAGTTATTTATTGAGAAACGTAGTAGAAATATACTTCAGCATTATAAAAAGAACTCTTTTCTCGATTAAAAAGAATTATAACTAAGAAAAGGAAATGTTTTGTTAACTTAGAATAAGTTTTGTTCCATTAATTTGAGAAATCATATTACAAGAATTTAAATAAATTAAGTAAAGAAAACAAAGTTAATTAGTTCCTTTTAATGGAAATACCAATCTTAAGATATATAAATTTATTATAAATATTATATGGATTTATAATATCATAATATTTTGACGAAAAGAATATTCTAAATTGGTGTTGGGAGGAGGGGGCATAGAGTTTTTTAAAATAACTTTTTTTATCAGTATAACACATCCTCTCTGTGATGTGAAAAGTTCGAGTGAGTGACGACTCGGACGTCGTCATCGCCATCTGACCTCAGTTCAGTATCCTGAGGCTCATTGCAAAATAATTCTGGTCTGTAAATTTTTAAGTTATAGAACTTCCCTGTATGAGCATGTAACAATATTTTATGCTGGAAAGTTTTAGGTTCATATTTAATGTAGATTCTTCCATGACGTTAAATGTATTTGTATCAGTATGGTAAGAGAGTAGACAATGATACTTAAGGTAATTTCCACCCAGATTTTTTTTGTATGTGTTTGTGATTACCTAATATACTAATTTTTGTACATACACGAAAGAAATGTTATAATTTAGAATCAAAATATCTTTATTCTGAGAACTATGAAGGTACCTAGAATAACCTAGGTACTATAAAAACGATGAGCCTTGGTAATATACTTTTCAGAACATTAGAAAAGTTTCAGATGTGAGTTAGGATATTTATCATAGAATAAACATAAAATATCCCTAGTATTGTTTCTAAATGGAGCATTAAATATAACTAAACTAAATTAAGCTACACCTAGAATCAACATTGTTAAATTCTCGTAGTCAGAAAAAGTTTGTCGTTATCATGATGCATTTTAATTGCGAATCGTATGTATTATTGTAGTAGATATTAGTAGTAGATATTTATTGTAGTAGATGTATTAGTAGATATTCATAATTCTCATAAAGGCAATGGGCAATGTAACTAAAGGATACATTGTAAAGAGTTCTAAAGTTAAAAAATATTCTTTCACCAAATGATTTTTCTTCTCTATTTGCACCAATTTTGGGGCTGCTGTGACCTAGTAGTAAGGTCTTAGCTTCAGAGCTAAATGACTTCAAGTTCGAAACTTCTTCTACTAAACATCCGTCACATATACGGGCTTGGTGTACTTTACATTTGACGCCATAGGTCAAACATCTTCCCATTGGCGTAATTCGGAAGCTTACAGAGGCGGATGCTAATTCAGATGTCACTCGCGTCATCTAATAGCCACTCAATTTACTCAAATTTACGAAGTCCGTATTACCTTGTGTTATCTCAAAGAGTGATTATATTGCGTTAACTAAAACAAAAGCCACTCCATTTTTTACCTCAAGTTCTGAAATGCATATCATCGAGGTATTCTTAAAACAGCTCATTGTCTTTCTCTGAAGATTTCTGAGTAGAAATGTTTTCATTTCAATCAGTCTGTGAGAAGGAAATACTACAAAAGTAGATTTTTTTTTATTTCAATTATTTTTTTGTCTTTAATTTATGATTCATTATTGTAAATATTATGAAATTTTGAAATGATTTTGTTTGAAATTTATTATCAGGTGGTACCACTCATACAATGTTATGTAATTAACTAGTAATTAAATCCTGAAAATATTAAAATAGTGTATTTCATTAATAGCACGAGTGTACAAAATTTCAAAACTGCAGATCATAAGGATGCCAGATAAAAATCGATCACAAAATTCCATTTTTGCAAACATTAAACAAATCAAGTTAAATACAAATTTTTATGTGTTAAGTAATTTAGGCCTCTACAGGGTACATTTAATTGGAACTTTTATGTATTAAGAGGGGGTTTTTATTATTTTTTCTTACTGATATTGAAGAATTTAATTGAAACATTTGCTGTTCTCCTGTTCGACATTCTAGAGAGGATAGGTTATCCTGTATTTATATGTACAGTTCGTTACGAAGAATGTGACGATCGGCTGAATTGAAAATTATTTAATACAGAAACCTCCACAAAAGCACTGGCAACGTAATCCGCTAGCCCTTCTATCATGTACAGTTTGTTACGAAGAATGTGAAGATCGGCTGAATTGAAAATTATTTAATACAGAAACCTCCACAAAAGCACTCCAGGCAACGTAATCCGCTAGGTTTTCTATCATTAGACTCTTGACAAATTGTTAAACAGAATTTACATCAACAAGCTGTCTTCGGCTGCAATTGTTGCGGGCACGAAAGACAAACTCTTGTCGCCCGTTCATCTAATTCAGAGCGTTGCCATGTCAAATATTGTAGCAATAACATGCTTCTCAATATTGTACGATAAATTAAAGTATGGCTTACTAAACTGAGATTGGTAACTCCGAACGCCATTAAATAGAAAAATATTATAGTAAGACATATTTCTTTCAAATTCAATACTTGGAAGCAAGAATAGTTAAGATTGTAGTATTGGTTAAAAGCTTTGATTAAAACTTTTTACATTTTTATTATTGGATTGTCTTTTAGTTATCTTTGAATAATACTCCATTTTTCTTAACTAATTGGAGAGTCTGGAATCGCGATTTAATTTTTTTTTTTTGAAAGAAATAAATTTTTTCCTTTTTTTTCCCATTGTTTCTCATTTTTTTCCCTCATTTAAGAGTTGCAAATAGGAAGGTTTTTGAAACTCTAGTTAAGAACTCCTTTGTAACGTTTCTATAAAGGTCATTAGCACTCTTCTTTAATAACTGGGCCACGAAGATGAAGTCCTTATAAGCAAATTGGATCAACAATGGAATGAAATCTCCTAACTGAATGTTTCCAAACACACTTACGCGCTGAAGTACCATTGTGCATTTCTGCACTATACAAAGTGTTAAATCAAATATGTTTGGTAAGATTAAAACGTAGGTACATGGGAAAGTACAGAAAGAGGATAGCCAACTCAAGTGTTGTGCTTATTAGCAAATCTCGATTCAAAATCACGAGGAGGGTCTCGAATTAGAAGTAATTATTATAATTTTATTTATGGAAAATTATGCAGTTGTTTTATTCTGTTGTGAATAAATTCTTTCTTACAGGCTTGCTATGTTCGGGGCATTTAGGTCATGTAATTCGGCGGTTCTGGCACAAAGCCGGAGATAATTTCAGATCAGATTCAAGTCAAAAGAGGGCGCTTCAAAGCCCATTTAAAGCTCAAAGAATTTGAGAAATGCTATAGATTGTGGAGGATAAGAAAGGGCTATACTGCCCAGTTTATGTTTGCTGATTCTACTCCGTATGATTCAATATAGCAGAAGAATACGAAAAGAGATTTTCTTTTTCTATGGAGAGGGATATTAATATTTCTAGATAACATTATAATTCATTAAAAGAAAAATTAACAGGGTGCAAATGTTTATAGTAATCCAAAAATTAAATTAATTCCTAAGAGTGTATTCATTAATCCGGAATTAAGAAAATATGTCAATGCAACATTTATCGTACTTCGAAACTGCACCTGTATGAATGTTGTGGGGAGTATGAGCTTTTATTTGCAGTTTAATCCTCAAGATTTATCTGAAAAATTCTGCAAGATTCAAGACAAAAATTAATTCCGATACTGTGGATAAATCATTGATTTGAAAAACTTGCGTTACATTTAACAGAATCATTCTACGTGGATCTCACAATTTTGAATAATTTAATGGCATCCACACCACAACTTAAGAAGTTGCATTGTAGAGAATTTGTTCTGATAAAAGCTATTAACTATGTTAAAATAAAACCTTCTAAGCTCTCATTTACTCATAACTAGTTATTTTACGTTCTAGTTCGTACTTCCTTGAATTGTTACGTATAATGTTATCTAGATTGCCCTGGCAAATATATATTTGTTACACAACAAATAGTCTCAATTTACAATTTCTTCTGCCTACATACATATACATCGGGATATCATTGTAAAATAAAATTGACAGTTTAAAGTTTAGAGAAATTTTTAAATTCATATTTATTTTTTAATATTGATCATCATAATAATATCAAAATTAACAATGGCAGTAAAAAAGTTTCAAAATATCTAAGTTTTAATTGTAACTCTCCTACACCCAGATTACTGTTCTAAATATTTACAAGGCTCTCGAAAAGAAAAATTCAGCTTCAAAATCTCAAATTACTTTAATATTTCCAACAAATTACGCTGACTAGAAAATTTCGTTCCAGTAACTTACTTTAAAGCTTCTTAACAATTGTTTCTCTATCTTTAAAATCAGTGTTTTTCAATGAACTTAAAAGTAACAAATTTGAGACTACAAAACCTGGTAATGTTCTATCGTGTATCAGAAAAGCATGTGACATTATTTCACACTATCATGTATTATTCTTTAAATATAGTACCAGATCTCATACAAAGCGGCAGTAAACAGCTATTCTCTGTTTCAAACGACATTTTTTTAAATCTTTTACCATTCATCACTAAAATCTTATCTTCGTGAAGTTTCCCCGCAAGAGAGCAATTAAGAACTAGTTCGTCAACAAGATCCATTTATTCCTCCATTTTCTTCCTCAGAAGAAAAACAAAGAAAATCATTTTACTTTCGAAGATTTCACCGTGTAATGTTATCGCTTTAGCACCAAAAAGTGATGACAAGTTTTTTAAAAGTGGAAGCAGGTTTTAAGAAAGGTGATTTTCACACACAAAAAATAAAGCTTTTGTGTTTAAAGTGTTTTGTTCTTAATTTTGAAATAATTTGTAAATTATATTATTTGATCTATTATGGTCAGACTAATTTTTTCGTGTTTTTATAAAATTTGTAATTTTTAAATATGCTAAGCACAAAAGGGTCAACTTTAAGAATACGCTTTGTGATAACCCACTTTGAAAACTAGAATTCGACAGTAGAGACAGATGCTTTGTTTTCTCGTTATATACTTTTATTTAACTTGATTTGTTTCATATTTGTAAAAATGGGACTTTTTACCAAATTTTTCACACACTTCCATGTGAAGTAGAATTTTGTAATTTTGCAGTCGATGAAAATATTCCAGAACTTAATTATCAGACTAGTAATTAATTTGTTCCGAATTTCAGTAAAACAGCAAATCTGAGTAAAATGTTAAGAAGATTCATATGTACTTTAAAAAAATGAAATTAAAATAAAAATTAAAAGCAAATAAGAAGAAAATAATGAAAGATATTAATTACTGGTACAATACCTCCAAATAAAATTGTGTGCATATATTCTGAATTAATGACTAATTTTCGTCAGATCAAAAAAATTAAAGAAGTTCGGACGTGGTCAGTGGTTGTGAGGGTAATAACCGTAATACATTATTTGCTTTTAGTATATATTTTGAGTCCTCCCTTCATGAAATTGATTATTATTATTTAGTGATTAGTGCTACAAGTAAAAGTACCCGCAGATAAAACGTTATATTTTAAGAATAAATGATGAAATTTTCATGGATATTTCACTAAGTATTTAAATAATTTTAAAATTTTATTCTAAAGAAATATTTTTCAATATTATATTCAATCTCTTTTTTAGGATTTAGATCCAAACCTTTTCTATTGCTTCTATAAATGCATGTTTGTTTGTAATACATTATTTATAGGTTCTCTATATTTCTTAATTCAACTTTTCTTTTTTCGGAGTAACTGAAAAGACCTTGAAATAAATATTTATACACTTTTAAATTTAAAAAAACAGCTAGCATTAAGGATGGAGAGAGAACAAAGAATAATTGTTTTAAATATGTTAGAAAATTTACTAGGCTTATACCTGCAAAATCGTATAATATTGGATTTTATAGTCATTACTTTTAAAATTGATTAGTCAAAATTCAAATTCCTTAACAAATCAATCAAACATGATTGATCGTGAGGTGGAAAAGTGCACCCAACTTGCTAAATAGATTCGATCTTAGGCATTTGAGATAATAAACGAAACCTTTCAATATCACATCATTCAATCATCTCAAACTACATGGATTTATTTAGTTCTCTCTCTCTCTCTCTCTCTCTCTCTCTCTCTCTCTCTCTCTCTCTCTCTCTCTCGTAAGAACTTTTAACGCTGGTAATTTCCACATTTTATCAATAGTGTTTATAGGCAGATATAAACTGTTGATTTCGAAATTTCAGGGGTTTGTTTAAATTTTCATAAAATATATTTTGAGCTTATTGAAATGTGGCAATTTGATTTTTATCAATAATTTACCATGAAACTCGATTTTATCTCTGGAAGATTCATTTAATATGTCGTATCTAATGATTAAATAGAATGAATAAGAAACCAACTTTCAAAATATTCGAAACCAAACTAAATGGAAACCAAAGCATCGCTTATGAAACAATGAAAATTCTCGCAAATTCATATTAATCTTCCTTTCAATAATTTCATAAATCTCAAATACAAATAAAACATTTTAAAGTTATTACAGAAACAAATAAGCAATTGAATTCTGACTTCGAGGGTCAAATATCATTCCATTAGTATGAGGCTTGAATTTGAGAAAATAACGATTCAAGTGTCATACTTGTTATCTGACCACAGTTCAAAATCAGAAGTTCATCTCTAAATATCCTTCGTGTTGCTTAAAAAAGAGACGCTAATATGATGTAACTTAAACAAAATGATGTGCATTTGAAAAGAACAATGTTCTTCATGCTAAATAAATGAACTTAAAATTTACATTACGTTACAATTATTTAACATTACATTACAATTATTTAACATGATGTTTCAATTATATATATGATTATATTCTGACTTTACACGCTAGAAAAGTTTTTGTATGAGCTGTTTTAGACACCTGAGCTGTTTTAGACTTTATACCAATAAAAAAAATAATAATAATAGTGATAAAAATATTTAAAATGTCCATAATTTAAAATACTAAATTCAGTATGTGAAAAAAAAATACATGGCCTAATTCAGAACATGACTTTTAACACGGAGTTAATGAATGTCAAGCGTAGGAATTCAAGGTTTCAATATAACGTTGGATAGAAAAATGCGGTTGGCAATTCTCTGTACTATACTGACACGAATAGCATACGAATGCTATACAATTTGCTTCAGAAATAAAAACACTTCTTCCTCTGTGAGTTAGTCTTTTTTTAGAACTGCATAAACCTATAAAAATGCAACTTTGTTGTGATGCTAGTAGCTCTTTTAGAGAAAAACAAACACCGAGCTTAATTTCCGGATCTTCTTCATTGTCTCTTTTAACTTCCTGGAGAGTACAATGGATTCTTTGAATGACGAACAAGGAATCTTGCTTCATTTTTCACTTTTTTTTAATGTGCATCTTAAACATTAATTCTTAATACTTGGCATTCCTTAAGTTGCACACCGAACTTCCTATTTAGATCATTGAAACTTGAATGTTTGACTGCATTCTGAGAAACATATTGTAGGTTTTGATTTACAAAATTCTTCAAAAACTAGGGGTACATTGTTCTGCATGAATGGAATACGAAATCCGATCTTAATTCTGAAGGAAGTATCGCCTTGCAGTATTGGGAAAAAAAGAATTCTGGTATCTTTAGATGTTTGATATTTTATCCTTTTGTTTAACTTCCTAACAAGTTAAAAGTAATACTCGTAAACAATTAGTTTAGTCACCTTTGCTTTAGTTTCTGTTTCAAGAGTAATTATATTTTTGTTTGACAGTTTCTGAGTATAATATTAGATTCGTTATTAATAATAGACTTGATATTCAAATTCTTTGTTTAACTTTTTTATAAGGGTATTGAAATACCCTTTATATAATAAGACAATAATCTTTAGACAACAGGATCTCACTTAATTTTTCTTCGGATTTCTTTCTCATCAGCAATCATTTTGCGATTTGAACCTTTTTATCTCCAAAATTAATCTAATAATTAATCACAATTCTTCCCTTTATTTATAAGACTTTTTCTTTTACGAAGCTTATAGTGAACAACATTTATAATAATTCAAAGCTTCAGTTGTAGATTTTCATAAATTTGCATGTTTAAACCTTCTTTGGGTGGGAAAAACTTTTTTGGAATTATGTCTACCTATATAACTATAGCTACAGCATCGGAATTCCCTCATTCCCTTTGCTAAAGATTTAAAATTATCTACAGTTACTGTATATCATTGCCCATAATGGAACAAATAACAATCCTCTATACCTGGAATTCTATACCGGCTATCAGTATTTGAAATATCAAAATGGAATCCATTTTTTTCAAAGTACTTCAGATAATTTTAATTCTGAGTAGCACCTTTGTTCCATTATTGGTACTAATTTGCAGAAGACATAAATTAATTTCCTTAAAGATCAGGATTTCACGTTAGAATAATAGCTCAACAAGGAGGAAATTATTTCAAGACAGATATTAAATACAATTGAAGACTATAGTTATTATTAATGCAGAACTTAACTACTTATTTATTACACATTTGATTAAAATGAATTATTTAATTAAATCTTTGACTAAGAGATTAATCAAAATTATTGACTTCCAGAATGCTCTATTTATATTAAAATAAAATATTTTTCATAATTTTGATAGTCATGAATGAGCAAAAAATTATGCTTCAAATTTGTGCGAAATCTAAACTTTTTTTTTTTAGTATAAATAAATTATTAGGAAGAATAATTTTTTTTAAAAATAAGTATTAAATGAATGAAACAATAAATTGAAAGTTTTCTATGCCTTCTTAAAACAATTCATTATTTTATAGTAACCGCAAAGATAAATAACTATTCTGCTTTAGAGTTCGGAATGAACTGAATGACAATGACACTGTAACAAATATCATCCAAAATTATAATAGACACATAATAAACTCATTACGAGGAGTAGATGTGCTGATTCATTAGAGTTTCGGTCTGGGTCCAGAGAGCATCGCCACTATTTTTGCACCTCTCAGGAAAGCAAGAAACACCTACTATATCGGAAGTTTCTCATCTTCATATGTCTGGTGCCTTGGGAATACATTAGTGTAGAGAAGAAATCGTATTTCAGTTATTCAGCACAATTTGATCGCCCAAGTTTTTATAGCGTTGCATGTAATACCAGTTTGCATCTTTTCAAAAGTATTTGGAACTTATTTTCAATTATTGCATATAAACAGCAATTAAAAATAGCCTGCGATTTTATGCAAAACCAACAAGAAGTGGTGTCTTCGAAACTGTATCGAATATTCTCAAATAAAAGTGATATTATCTCTTCCCTGAACATAAAGATTGTGTACCTTGAGCAAGATTGTGAACATCACGAGTGCTCAGAATTTCATTATCAGAGCTCCGCACCTGAGAATTTTGCACTTTGTAGTAAAATGAAGAAAATCAAATATACATTTTGGATGCTTTTTGTCGACTGACGTAAACCAAAATGTGATTCAGAACTACGGTTTCAGAAAAAAACGCCGCATACGAAATTTCCTTTATCAAACTCATTGCGTTCTTGAGTTATCACATCTGCATTCATCTAACTATACCGAATACGAATCTACTCGTTGACAAATTTGGTTTAGAATTTGATGCAAACTTGAACTATGGATGTTAAAATTGATACCAATTCAACCCTTTACGTTTTGTAGTTATTGTGTTCACTGTCTCTCAGAGGAATTTCCTGTGTATGAATTTCATACGAAATTGGATACAAATCTAAAAATTTGGTGCAAAGACCAGACACCAAATTTCATCCCTGTAGCTCAAAGGACTTTTGAATTACCTTGTTCAAAGACAGATAGGCGTAATTCCAAAAATGTGTTTTTCGGACTCAGAATTTGTGAAATATGAAGATCCGTCAAAACCTCGAAGACGGTTATAATACTTTCCCTTTCTGCACTTCTTATACAAAATAAATAATGAAACAAAAAACTACCGGGAGTGAAAAGATTTACAATGTAAAAACCTCACCAAAAAATAAATTGGTTATATTGAAAGAAATAAAAGATTAATAATTAACAAGCGTATTGTATTATAAATTAAATCTGTGTTATCGGAATATATCGAAAAATGCATACAACCTTCAATTAACTTCGCGAACAATAAAAAAAATTACGTAAAAACAACATCATGGATTACAGATGCACACGAGTGTTTTTTTATGGTTGGCATCCGGCGGGTTTGAACTGAAGCAAGTGCAATGTTCGACCTCCATCACAAAAATTTTCGCTATTTAATTGCCTTGTTAACCTTTGAAATGCATCGCAATCCCTTTGGGCCTCTGCAACCGGAAGCCTGCAAACATTCATAATTTCGACTTCTTTACTGATATAAGATGAATAAAAAAAATTCACTAACATTTCTTGATAAGAAATGTCTAATGTAAACCATCAACTCAAAACATCCGTGATAATAATCCTTTTCCAGTTAGTATTTTGATCCCTTTTTAGAGAAAAAAAAACATTAATGATTTCTTTTTTCAAATAATCAATACATAAAACTTTCATTTGATAATTTCATAAGTTAGGATCTTATAAAAATATATGACTTGCTGAGCCTGGTTGTATGCTTTTTACACAAACAATAGGATTTTCACTCATTTCCTGGTGCGAGAGAGTTAAAATTGTGTACGTTTATTTATTATTATATGCAATGATATTACATAATTTTAATGCCAAATATATTTTTATAAGATCCTAAATTATGTTCATGTACGTCATAAAAAGTCTAGAATCCACTGTTCATTTTGTTGGAGATGAAGAGACGCTTCATTATTTTGCGAAAGATAAAGTACCATTCGATGGTTTCCGAAGTTGAGTTACTCATGTGAATATGATGTCTCATGAAGTGATTCTATTATATATTTAAAATTTCTCACTCTCTCTAAATAAAAAGGTTAATACGGATCTGAAAGTTCAATTACTTAAATACCTAAATATGTACATTCCCCGAGAACAACTCAGCAAATTATTCATGCTTGGTAGCATTTTGATACCTTTATATAAAAAAAAGCATTAATGACTTTTTTTTTCAAATAATCAATACATAAAACTTTCATTTGATAACTGTTTAGCTGAATATCCTACCAAATTAAAACGCTTTTGATAACTTAAGTTTTATATTTTTCCTTGAGAACCTCGACACCCCAACATATCCCCGACTCCAGAACCTTGTTAATTCCGGTTTACAATTTCTGCGGATCTGTATGAGGAAGGGAGAAATCCACATATTCCAAGGAGATGCGGCTCCCGCCGAGGGCTATAACGCCGGAGTAGTTACCTTTTTGTAACAATCCTGCCGTTGATTGGTAACTATATAGTATCTTAAAACTCGTCTTCTATTTTAACTTTTTTTTTAATTTGATTTAAAATATCTTTGTACAAAAAATAAATGTTTGCATATGACATTTTTTTCCCTCATTTGCTACTAATTTCGAGAGAAATGAGATAAATTAAATCTTTCAATTGAGTATTAATTTACCCAAGCAATCTTGTCAGTGAGAAATGATGATTTTTTTTTCCAGCCAATACATTTCAGTACCATCAAATATTTAGTCGAGTTTTAATTCCATACAAACAGCAACACTTATTAGTAAATCTGAAAAAAAAAGTTTTCAATTTTTCAGATTATTTCTAATAATGAATTTAAAAAAATGCCAAAATTGAAAATGATTTAAAATAAAAAAAAATCTTTACTTTTTTAATATTCTCATAAAAGTATTTCAAAAATATTGATTTACTAGTTTTGATTGTAGTTAAAAACAATTTACCTCTTTGTAAAGCAGATAGAATATGTAACAAAATCGACACATTTTAAGTATAAAGAGCAAAAAAGAATACCTGAATATAAATTAAATATGAAAGGTCATATCTTAAATGGTTATTCGGATCTGGGATACATTTTACAGTTTTGATGCATTTACATTTTTATGTAAAAATGAATAACTCTTTTGCGTACTATATTTACTTTTGAAGATTTAGTTTTTATTAAATAAGAGCTTGATTGATATCATTTTTAACTTTATCACTCTTTTCAAAATGTAATCAATTCATTTTCAAATGAGGTTTTTTTTAATTTATTTAATATAGATTTTGTTAATTTGTATTTTGTTGCAGCATTTGATATCAGTTGAATGTTGTTGAAATGTTTATAAATTTATATTCTTTAAAGTCTTCTTAATCAAAATGAAGCATTTAATACAATGCTGCTTTTTGATCTTAATGAAAATTTAGAATCTAATAAATAAACGCAAATATTTGAAAAATTGAAATGCTTATCTAAAAAAATTAATATTTTTCTTCGAACAGATTCAGTGCATGCTTATGTGATTAACGTGAAATAAATCAATCTAATTTCATTTTTCAGTTAGCTGCAAATTGATTCCATTCATAAAATTTTCTTTAAAAATCGCATCAGTAATTTTTTTATATGTAACAGAATAATATCAAAGAATATAAAGTATTTTATTGTTTTTCTTTATATTCAGATAGGAAAAGATAAAAGTGATATATTTAAAGGCATGGACTATGAGGTAAAAGAACGAAGAATAATAACTAGTGCTCTGACATCATGAATGCTGAAAGGAACAAATTAAAAGTATAAGCAGATGTTATTGCTTAAAGATAATAAATGAATCATTAAATTCCAGACCAGAAAGCAATCATGAATTTGAAGCGATTCCATACTTGACGACATCAGTCTTTTAACAAGTTTCGTTTCTCGAGAAAATTACATGGAGTTTCGAGTTATCTTATCATTGAGGAATATACAAACATACATTTATCAGTTTCAAATCACTACTTACTTTTAAAATTGCCGTCGTTTAATTATTTGCTTACTGTTTATACTTAGTTCGAAGAAACTTTTTTACATTAGCTATTAGGAGTGAATATGAATTTATAAAAGGAATCAATCTAGAAATGTGTGCGCAGTTGAACTGTTTTGTTTTTGCACTGGGCTGAAATGAAAGATTAATGCTCTTCTTCGTGGAATCGTCAAATAAAGATTGAAGTCAATTAACTAAAATTTCTTCGCTGCAAAGGCATGTGATTTTGGTGATAATTCCATATATAATATGGTGTTAACAAAATTGGTAGATTAGCATTTTTAAGAACTGTATTCGCCTTTATAAATAAACTTCATTTGTAAAGAGGAAAAATTTATGAAATTTTAAATGATACTCAGAAAATACGATAAAAATGTCATTCGTTGGAGGTGTAAAATACATCAAGCATTTCATTAACCATGAAACATTAATTTTTCAAAAAAACAAATAATAAGATAAATAAATCGGTACAAATGTATGGAATTCAGGAAAATTATTCAAAATTTTGAATTAAATAAAAATTAACTTATTAAAATCATGAATTTTTAATTAAACTTCATAAAAATAATTTCCTTTTTGACATTTATATGTTAATTATTTTCCTAAATAATTTATAAGTTATTAAAATTTAATTGAAAAGGACCTTTAAATGGTGAAAGAATATGTAAATAAATATTTTCGATATTTTGGAAATGTTGCTGTTTCTATCACATTAACAAATAATTTATTTTAAATTATTATGCGAGTATAAAAGGTTTTTGTTACGGAGAAAAAAATATTGAAACAATTCATGCAATCATATTTTTTCACATTCTATTCAAAAACTTTTTTTAACGAGCTTAACATTCAACTTGTTAAAATTTCAAAACCTTTGTTTGATGTTTAAACCCAATGGTAAGTGTTACTTTAAAGAAGTCTTCCTTTTGTTTAATCTATGTTCTCCAGTATCTTAAGTTTGAAAAAAAACACTTAAGTTTCTTAATAGTAAGTAAACTTCCTTGAATTTCATATCTTCTAAGAAATAACAGTTTTAAAAGGGTTTTGAGAATTTGATAGTGCTTTGTTTAAAAAATGCAATATAAAATATAGGAGAGAGTGAAAAATTCCTCCAACCTAAGGAAATTTTGCAATAGTAAATTTGTTTTGAGTTGGTTGGGTGTTAATCAATGTTACTATGTCTCCAAATAAAATCTCCTGTTCACTGTGCTGCTTTGGGGGCGGTGTCTACGATACGGCATGAACTCATCGTTCGTTTGTATTCCTTTTTAGAAATAGATTTTTAATTTCTGTAATCAAACGTACTTTGAATGATAATCATGCAATTAATTATGAAAATAAATGATTGTATACATTTCTGTATCGTATTCAGTTGCTGTGAAATATATTTAATATTAACGTTACTGTTAAAGATAGTTATATAGTGAGTGTAATTAAACTTAAGAATGAATTTAATTTAATGTACTGATATTCACTGTAGAAAAGCAAATCTTTTAAAGAAATGTAATTTCAAAAAATTTCGAAAATTTTAAAACATGCGTTTCAATGATGATATTTTCAATTATTAGTGAAAATTCAATTTCCTCCGTGGTTTCAAGTTCTAAGAAAGACCTAATTATTCCATTCAATCATCATGATTGGCTTTTAAATGAATATTACATTCAAGTACGGAATTTGAAACCGGCAGATTTAATATTTCACATTTTAAATACTCAAAATGTAGAGAGGATTTTAATGAATATTATAGATAATATTAAGCAATTTCTTTTTTTAAAAATATTTTCTGTGATTTTAGTAACCTTGTTTCACACTTTTACGTTATTTGATTGGTTTCATTTTTATAAAAAAGAATTTTATAATTGATTTTTCCACTCTACTTAATATGCTTACATTTGGAGGGGGGGGATTATATTTGTGTTTTCTCAATGATATACGCTATTTTAATGTTAAATTTTGTTTGCATGGAAGTGACGCTGTCTGGTAGTTTCGGATCATACTATTATAAAAATTCCGTAGTATTTTAATTATTGCTTAAAAATTAAATAATAAAAAGAAGAAAATAACTAAAAAATCAATTTTTTAGAGCAATAATAAAAGTGTATTTTTAAAAGCTTTTTGCTTGTTAAATTATAAGTCGAAATTTTTTTTTCATTGCCTATAGATGCTGAGACAACGTAACTCAAAAAAGGTCTAGGAAACGTTACTAATCTGAGCGAAGCAATAAAACCACCGACATAATAATAATTATTTTCTAAAGTATAGATATATAAAATGTTTGACTTGTCAGAGAAGATGCCATTTGAAGCTTCACATTCAGTGGAGTCGACACATGATTACACATCAAGTTCTTCAGGACTATTCAATTTTAGAATTTCTTCTGAACTCTTTTCGAAACGTGTGATTGTTGCGGAAAGCGGCGTACTGCAGATGACAGTGCATATGAGTGACTTGTGAAATATTTTAATGGAATACATTTTTTGAATCGGTTCTTAAAAATATTTCTAGGGTTCTGAGAAATAGAATTTATTTTTATTTCTTCTTCTTACTCTCTAATTTGTGGTCCTTTATAAAAAAAATATTATAGGGTCTTGATTTTTTTTTTTTTGAAATTCACTATTAGATGGCGCTTCATACAGAATTAATTTAATTATGTTAATCGATCAACAGATAAGGTCTAAAAATATTAAAACAGTCAATTGTCATGAAGAATACACGACTATGGAAAATTTCCAACTCTGGCATATTAAAATGTGTGTGTAAAACTGGCTATAAAAGTGGAATTGTGTACTCATGAAACAAGTCAAATAATTATTCAAAAATACTCGGAGAAATCTCCCATCATGCGTAAGACTTTCATTGCTACTTGTGAATGACTCCATATATATAAATCCCTACTTTTTATTTTAGTCAGGACATCTTGTTTGCTTTTTTTTCCCTAGTTTTTATCTATAATTTAAACTTTGAAAAAGAATTTATCAAATTTTATGGTTATGTCTGTATAAACTATTAGTTTATTCTAAAACACCTGTTTGTTTTTTTTTTGTTTTTTTTTATAAAACTTAGAGAGAACGTGTAGCAAATTTTAAGATGAAATATTTATTAAGTCTCCTTTTACATTTAACATCTCTGTTATTGTCATTTTATTGAAAAAAAATTAAGGAATAAATTATTGCATATTCTGTATTACCCAGAAAATAAATGAATACTTTTAAATTATAAATAACACAAAATTCTTGACACAATATTTATGTCTGATTTGTCATCAATACAAAACAATCTAAAACAAAAGCAAATAACAAATACATAAAACAAATTAAATGTAGGATTTTACTGATTGGGAATATATGTGATGCTCTGTTCTATTTTTGTCAATCATTTGCTTAATAAGACAATTCTTGACAACTGTAGTATACTAAGTTTATATCTTAGAATTAAGTCAATAGTACAATTATATGAAAAACAATAGTCTCAGAGAGCAAAACTTATTTTCAAGATTGCAAAAAAATTATCTCACAACGAAGAGTTATATTTACTGAATTAACTTCTCATAAAAAATATCTTAGAACACAATACTGAAAATAAAAAAAAATCAGGTAGTGCGAATGCATATAAAAATGTTTTCATGTTGTGCACAATTTAATTTGTCGATATTTCTAATAAAAAAAGCAAGATTTTTTTTAATTTAAGAAATTCAAGGAATTTTGATGCGAACTTAAACCCAAAATACTTCCTTAGGATGGCAACTATCATTACAGAACGCACTTTCTTCTTGCAAGATCTCAAGATTCAAGAAAGGAATGTCATTGCATTAATCTGTCATCAATGGTTCTTAAATGAATACTATCATTTAAGGATCAACTTGAAATATACAGAGTGTTTCAAAAAAACTATTATATAGAGAATTTTTTACCTCATTAAATATTATTATATCTCAAATAGATTAAGAAGAGAACGCTGTTATTGTATGTCATTTTCTGGATCTTATGACAATTGTAATATTTTTTTTATGTGATCTCTACAAAAAAATTGTACTTAAACTATTAATCCTCATTTGATCCATCAAGAAAAAAAAATTGAAAGTCCTAGAAGAAGAAAAACTTCATTGATAAATTCTTAACGATTTTCTTCAGCATAATTTTTTTTCTCTCATATGTTTATTTTAGATATGTAGACCACGATAAACTTATTTTTTGAATAAATGCAATTTCTTTAAGTTGTAGAAAATTAATCATAAAGACGTAGTAATGTGATATCATGGACTGTGTTTTATTTTTATTTTACATGTAAGTTTAAGTAAGTGTCAGTCAAAATACACATTTCTTATAAAAAGAACTTGCAAAAAATATCTCAGAAAAAAATTCTTGATAATTAAAGAATATCTGTGTGTATTTTGTGATTTTTTTCCCTGTAGTCATTAAAAATGTAAAAGATAGTTATTATAACGTAATTAAGGGTGTCCCGAAAATAACGGAAGATTAAAAATTCGCATTAAAGTGTTGGCAACCGTATTAAAAACCATTTGATGGCTGATAGCTTAGGATTGGTAAAAATGGAGAATTACACGTTAGAACAATGAGTTTTCATTGTTGAACAATATTTCAAAAATAATGACCACAGTTCGAAATTGGGCTACTAAATCGTGTGATTTAACACCATTGGATTTCTTTTCATGAGGTTACTTGAAATTAAAGGTCTATGCCAACAAGACCACAAGCACTCGTGCTTTAAAGGAAGAAATTCATCGCTGCATCAACGAAATTCAGCCACATTTAAGCAAAATGATCATGGAAAATTTCGACAAAAGAGTGTGTATGTGCCATTGAAAGCCATTTGCCTTTTATGTTATTCCATATATAACTCTATCCTGTGTACTGATTCAATAATAAAAATTTAACTATTTAAAGGGAAAAAACTGTTTTTATTATTTAATTCAAATCTCACGTTGTTCTATTGTGTAACGCTCCATTTTTACTAACCCTAAACTATTAGCTGCCAATTGGTTTTTTTAATAGAATTGCCAACACTTTACTGCATAAAAGGTGGCAAATTCAAATTTTGCGTTAATTCCGGAACACCCTTTAATTTGTTTCAATTTATAAGATTCTGGAATTAAATGTCCGGAGACATTAGTTCGTATTAACAAAACAGAAAAGCCCTCCACGTTTGTTGCTTTTCTAAACACCCTGTACACTATTCATTCGATTTCATTATTAAATAAATAACTTCAATGGTTCTTATTGTATACCATTTCATCACAGATTTAACTATCGTCGGAATCGGCGCAAAACTGGTTTATCCTCTACTGGTGGCGGTGGTGGTTCATCCCTTATCCTCCTCCGACGGCCTGGAGGAGCTTCGGCTTTTTTCTTTTCTTCCTCTTCTTTAGCTCTCTTCTCTTCCTCTTCTTTGGCCTTCCTTTCCTCTTCCTCCTTGGCTTTCCTCTCTTCTTCTTCCTTCGCCTTTCTTTCTTCTTCCTCCTTAGCTTTGCGTTGTTGTTCAATATCTTCCTTGGCTTGGACACTGGACGTTTCACTTTCTTCTTCTTCCTCCTCCTCCTCCTCCTCTTCCACCTCTTCTTCAGATTCGTTTATGGAAGCATGCTTCGGAGGAGTTGGAGAGCGGGATTCTTTTTTATCCGGTTCATCCGGAGGAAGTGGACTGGCCCCTGCTGTTGAAGAGGAATCCAAAGAATCTTGTTCTTTGAGAAGACGCGACTGACGTTTCTTTTCGTAATCAACTGCTGCATAATCACTTGCGGCACTTCGTGGTTCTTTTGGAGTTGAATCTAAAATGAAAAGAAATTTACATTAAAATTAAATTGTTTAACGCAGAGATGTGCGTTATGAGTATTTGCAGATACAATACGTTGTATGATTCAATTTTTTAGAATGTTAAAAGAAAAAAGTACAAATGATGTTTTTTTATATATATTTTATGCTGCAAAACTTAATGTAATTAATATACACTGACAAACTCGTATTTGCTTCCCAAAAAGTTTTGTTAAAAACAGAATAGACCTTAGTCATTTAAAAAATTCGTTATTTTCATTGCAATTATAAATTTACTCTCAACAGAATGGCTTGAATTAGTAATTCAAGTTAGAAAGAGCAAAACTCCTTTCTTTGCTGCTTTAGCACGACTGGTAATCTGGCCGTTCTTTTGAAGGGGTTACATGATTTCTGGTTGGGAAATTCCCATTATTTATATGTCAAAAAAATGCAAGGAGAATTTCCAGAAACCACCTGCAATCAATCGCCATTCCTCGCATATTACAATGGAATTCTATACTCGAAATGGATCAATTTGCTGAAATTAAATATTTTAAGCTGAAATTATTAATACTAGTTCTTACCATCTACTAATTATTTTATAAAAATCGTTTTTTGTATATATATCTCTCTGATATCCTTTTCCTGTTTCTTTTTATGGTATTAAAATTTCACATCTATAACAGCGATTAAACATAGTTAGGAACACATTTTGAGATGCGGTTGTGTTAGTCTAACATTATATTTAAAAACATTTAAGGCTGTATTTTGCAAAAATTATTTTATCATAGCAATTTGTTGTAGAATGGATTGCAATTGATTCAATTTTACTTTGCAAATTAGGCATTTTGAAGAAAAGGTTTTACTGGTGAACTCGAAATCCGTAAAATATTAATTAGATCATAATTATATAATAATGATCAATTAAAAGTAATCATTATGTTGAGATATTACTTATCCTTAATTCAATTATCATATGTCATTGATTTTAAATTATGCATGTTGAATCTTGAATTCTTTGGCAACCATGTATAGTAGCATGAAGTCAATGTATCTGTATTTTATTCTAAATATTTCCCACACACTGATGGTATTTTCAAGAGTGGCACTTTCAATTAAATCTTAATATCTAAATTATTCAAAATGAACAATATATATACCTTTATTACTCTTGTCTTCTAAGTCGAGAACTACATTTTCAAGACTGGTATCTTCATTTTGTTCAGGAACTGGTGAGAACCGTCCTACCTTCTTTCCAGAATCATCATGAGCCAATACTTCTACTTGAATGACAGCTGGCTCATCTTTTTCTAATGTGTCTCCGTATGACAATGCTCTTTTAGGGCTATATTTACCTGCCTCATCAGAGGCATTAGCATGGTTTGTTGGAAGGCTTTGGGTTTTCCACGCAACTTTGGGTTCGTCTTGATTGCCAGAATTATCTCGATTGATGAGCCCCATGAAAGCAGATTTAAATGCAGCACCTTTATTAATCCTTGGAGGTGGTCTTGGGGGTGGCACAGGAGGTTCAATTGAACGACTTGGAAGTTCTGGTTTATTTGAATTTCTGTTTAACAAAACAAAAGAGCAGTTTTTAAACCATACTTTCACTGTAACTTGCGAATATTCATCTTTGAAATGTATGCTTCGCAAACTTTGTTACCTTCTTTGTCCATAGAGATATATGGCAACTAATACAACGACGATCATGACAGCAGCAACAACCATTCCAAATATAATAACTGCGAAAAATTAATAGTAGTAATAATTAATAGTAGTACAGTAAATAATGCACAGTTAAAACATATATTTTAAAACAGTACAGTTTTGGTTAAGGAAATAAAAAACTCGTGTCTTTCTAAAAATATATTCACTCTTTAAGATGAAACCTTCTCTGTAATATCACCACGAAAAAAAAAAGTAAGAAAAAAAGGAAAAGGAAAGAAAGGATAAAACGTGGGAGGTCAGAATACTCTGTTTTATCTCTTTGAGGGGCACAAGCGATTATTTTTGTTGTTATTGTTTGTTTATTTCGTAAAAACGATGTAGATATATAAATCAACAGGAGGCATAAAATCTTGGGCTGCCACCTGTTGTCTTTGTTTAATATAAATATATATATATATATATATTTACTCCCAGATAATACACACCGAGTAGCTAAAAAAAAGTTGTAACAGCAGATGATTTTGAAAGAAATCCACCGACTGAATTAGCAGCTCTAGGGCAACCACTGTGATAGTAAAATGGGTCTCAAATAGGAGGTATCTGAATGATTGCCCGAACTTCCCTGTGAAGGGGATAAGCTTATTTAATGAATCGAGTAATATGACTAATTTTTTTTAATTAGTATGATGCATTTTTGTGATTTTTGGCAATCTATTTTATCCACACGAGTAAATGGTCTAGAATGCTTATTTTGCAGTAAATTATATAGGGGTCTAGAATACTTATTTTGCAGTAAATTATATAGTCATACAAGAGTCGAAACTTTTTTAGAATAACTGCAATTTATTTCAAATAGACGCTTTCATTAGGCATCGCGAATGAAAATTACCAAACTTATCTTTACATGTTAATCTTATACTTACAAGGGGAGGGCACGGGGCTGAAATCGGGATGAGATTTAGTATAATGATGATTGGACATTTAGAATGCCCGTTCATGAAAATATTAAAACTCAATGGCAGTCAATTTCGAGAAAATGGTCCTCAAACTTTTGGTAAAGCTTATATACTGATAATTTGACTGCTGTCCCGATGATCCCAATGGCATAGTTGTCTAGGTAACCGTCTCGTATGCGGAAGGTCAAGGTTCGAACCTGGATAGGATTTTTTTCTTTTTTAATAACTTTTATTCAATTACAAATTTACAAATACTCTTAATTAATGTTTTTAATTTTTTCCATCCAAAATAAATATTTATTATCAAAATACATAATAATAAAATTATTTAAATTTAATTAACTATTTACAGAAAGTTTTAATTAATATGCTACTCATTTTTATGCAAGGATATATGCTTATTCCTTTAATACTTAAATTATAATTTAATGTTTAAAGGAAAAATAATTAAAAACGTAACATTAATGGCTACTGATAATTTAACTTGCTTGCATCATTTTCAAACAATTTTCAAATTCTTGGATTTTAATAAAAATAAATTATCAATTCTAACTCAACGAAGCTGCATTCATATCAAAAATTGAAGGGAGCAGCTAATATTTGTTAAATATATAAGCAAAGTTCCCCAACTGCAGTAGTCAAAAGAAATAGTAAAGAGCAGGTGTGTAGGCAGATGGTTCAAAGCGTAGTCAGCGTATACAAAATGCTTATTTAATCAAACATGATCGAGAAATAAATTCTAGCGAAGATAGTGTCAAAATTCAACTTTATTTGTAAACCATCAATTGTCATCACCAATTTTCAAGAGATAATAAGGTACGCTGCCCAACTTTCTGAAGAAAGAGGGATATTTTTAAATGCAAATAAAGTTTGTTTTCCCATAGATCTCTTAAAGAAACCTTGCTCTTGTGGCCAATCATCATTTATCAGTTGTGCAAGATGTCGAAATATATTTTGTTTCCAATGTTTTTACTATAGTTACCATTCTGGTTCTTGTATATAATCGAAAGTAAATTTATATAGGATAATATTTTAGAAATTTTGAATAATTTTTTTTTGCGATGTGAGTATTTATAATTAATAATTATCATCTATGTTACATTTATTACTATTGGTTAAATATTAAATTACAATTTAAGTATTAAAATGATAAACATTTAACCTTACATTAAAATAAGTAGCATATTAATTAAAATTATCTGTAAATAGTTAATTAAATTTAAATAATTTTATTTTGTTTAAAAAATGCATTTGTATTTATATTTTTTTCTTTTAAAATTTTAATTTTATTATTATGTTAATAAATATTTTGGATGAAAAAAATTAAAAACATATTAATTAAGAGTGTTTCTAAATTTGTAATTGAATAAAAGTTATTAAAGAAGAAAAAAAAATCCTGACTTTCCGCATACGAGACGGTTACATATGCAACCATGCCATCGGGATCATCGGGACGGGAGTCAAGTTATCAATATATAAGCGGTATTAAGCTAATCCTTTCACAATAAATAAAACATGTAACTATAGTTGCTATAATATATATAATACTTAATTTCCAAAGTTTTATCTTGATTTAGCACGCATTAAATTCATTCTAAAATGTTCTCTTATTTCTTGATCCAATCCCACCTTTTTTATTTTAATTAATTCAACAAGAAGTCTAAAATTGCTGAAATCGACAAGTTCCCATACTTCGAGTGAAGGGATAAAAAATTGTCAAATTAAGCAAATTATTTTTAAAAGATACCTCAATTTCCCTATCTTAAATCGACACTTGTGCGGGAATCCCTATCAGAATCGCATGGTATATAAAACCGGGATAAATATTTCTGCTCTTTTTCGCTCTCTTCTGCTCTTGTAACGCTTGTGAACGGACGTCAGTTCGTTCGTGCTTCCTATACATAAATTATGCCACCCCAATGGAATAAAAGCGAAGTTTAAAAATTCGAAAGTGTCTTCACTATCTTCGGCCATGACTCTGCTCAAAATTATATGTTTACATACATATATATAATATATATATAGCTGATTCTATATTTATTTTTCTCTCTAAAAGAAAGATGAATGAAAATCCATTATATGCCCTTTTTACTTTCTCGTATAAGAGATATAGGTGAAGTCTTGATTGCTATTATTTAAAAAAACAAACTCGGGATTTTAATGAATCTCCATGTTTCAGACTTTACTGAGTTCGAAAAACACATTTTTGGCATTGTGTCTGTATTTTTTTCAATGATAACTCAAACACGATTTTAGATTATTCGGTATATGAACTTTTAGACCAAATTCTTAGATTTCTGTCAAGTTTTGAACGAAATACATTCAGAGGAAATTTGTCTGGATTCTCGAGTACAAATGAACTTGATAACAACAAAACTTAAAAAGCTACACAGATCAAATTTGACAAACAGATTTAACATTTAAAATGTAGAATAATGTCTGCAAAATGTAGAATATCTTATAAAAGTTTTAGCCAAATTTGTAGACAGATTTGACTCTTCTGGTATGTATTTTTGCATGCGTGTAAAATATAATAAATCATAAATGCAACGACTTACATCAATGAAATTCTGTATGTGATTTTGAATCTACAATTGTAGTTTCGTGTCAAATTTTGGTTTCAACTGATCGGGAAAATGGGGTCCAAAATACGAAACAATAAGAATATTAGATTCACTCCAAAAATCTATATTTCGTAACTATTTTTCGCCAATGCCATGTAAAGCATTCTCGGCCTTATCCAAGGTCCACAATTTATGATGAGCGGGGTGAGACTGGGGCTTTATTGAAGAGTATGCGAGAAAGTTTCTGGGTAACCACTGCCGGTGGGTTCTTTTCGACTGTATATTTTTATTTCTTAATTCATTCATGGATATTGAATTTCTAAAGAATCTGTGAATATTAATCAAAGCACAAACCTCTGAATACAAGAAACTGATATGTCCGGTGATGGCCTGTGTTTAAAAAATAAAATTCAGATTTGTATGTGTTCTTTAAATATATATTCTTGGTCTTAAAAGATGATCGCCTTAATCTCACCGACTAATGCTAATAATTACGAGTGGTTTAGATTCAAAGTGCGGTCAGTTTTATCATTAATCTCGTTTACGCACATGTTTTCTACAATATTCAATAACAGCAAAATCTTCATGAGGAAAGAATATAACTATACATAAGAGTATACTGTTTCTGTTTCCTCAACAAAATAGTTCATAAAAATAATAGCTTATTATATTAAAGATTATTTATGAAAGCAGTAAATTTTTCTTACCTCCTTGATTTTCTATTCTTGGCGACTCTTGACTTTCATAAGCAGCTCTTGCAGCTAAAAGATATCCATTCATCAAAATCATCATTTATATTATTAATGTATAATAAATTATCAGACAGACTCTAATTATTTAGAGTAGTCTCATGAAAATAAATTGCCAAATTATTATTAAATAATTAAAATTATATTATCAATTAATTACTGAAAAGTGTAAGCGTTAAGCGCAATATATCAACTTAATGTAGGCAATTATCTTTAAAAACAGAGGCATTATCATTAATCAGATAGGAAGCCACATTTCTAGCCACATTTATTTGAAGTATTATAGAGTAACATTATATCCAATTTGTACGTACACAACATGAAATCTATAAAGGGAGAAACTCTGACGGAAGAAACCCGTTCACGGTCAAAGTCATCAGACAAGGACTTAAAGACGAAAAAATTCTCTTCAGACAGAAAGAACCATGGAACAAATAGTTTTGACTATCGTTTTCTATAATGTGTTAAGATTTACTTTTAAACCAAGAGTGTGCGTTTTTTCTTGATATTAAATACATGTTATGTGTTACGTCAAATAGCAAAACCGCACTGTAGCGGAATCTGTAAAAGAAAATTTGTAAAACAGCGAATTGAGAACAGTATCTTGATGCAAGTGGGGGCGCGAAAGGACAAATAAAAAAAAGATTACAAAATATTTGCATTTCATCCAAAAAATATACTTCCACTTAATGTGACGGAGCATTGGCCGAAAGAATCGCAGGTGAAATGTAGGAAAAATTTAACGATAAAAAAAATTTCAAAGTAGCTAATACAGAAAAAATGGATGATGGGAAAGGTCCAATAAGAGGAACTTTAAGCAGGATAGAGACATTTATCTCGGCGTAGCCAATTTCAAAGGATACCAGTATCATTGAAATTGAAGAAAAACTTTTAAAAAAATTGAGCACTTTCAGGTCAAACTGGATAAAATAATAGAGGAATATTGTGAAATTGGAACTTCCGAAAATTTGGAATCTACTCAGCTAGCTATCGAAGAAATAATGCATTGAAAAAAAATTGAAGTAGGTGTCAAACTTTTAATGTAAATGTATACTTTGAAAAACATTGATAATATAAGGAATAATTTGAATGACGTCGGTAAATCTAGTTTCTGTGAGTCTCAAATTTCATTACCAGAATTTTCTGACGTAGTAACAGAATTTGCGCATTTCCAAAACAATTGATTAATTTGATAACTTATAATGTTGAATGATTCTCAGAAGTGTAATGATTTGGTTATAGCGAGGACCGAACTCGCAATGTTTGGTTTCGTAGCCGAGTAACAAGACCACAAGACAAAAGTAATTACTCATGTCACATGGCTGTTATCTGGCTTATAGGCTTCACGACAGAAGCTGCACTAGCTTCGTGTAATTTCTAAAAAGAGAAGCAAAACTCTTCAAATCGCCAAATGATAAATTCGATTCTCTATTTAAAGCATTAGAATGTCATCATAAAAATAAACATAAACTGATAGATTCTCATGGCCTTGATATAAAAAATTATAACAAAATTCATAGCGAATGATCAAAAGAATTGTGAGCTTTAATAATCTGTATTAATAAAAAAAATTGCGAGCATTAACGATTTTGAAATATGAACAGATTGATCTGCCTGACATAATTTTAATAAATATTAATCAAAAAAATTGATTAAGAATCAAGAAAACAGTTCGAACTTTCATTGAAAACAGTAAAAATCTCAACATTTGAGTCTGTTATGAAATTTTTAGAGAAATGATGTGCAGTATTAAAAAAATTACTCTCGTT
Source organism: Argiope aurantia (assembly GCA_026543865.1). Taxonomy (NCBI): domain Eukaryota; kingdom Metazoa; phylum Arthropoda; class Arachnida; order Araneae; family Araneidae; genus Argiope; species Argiope aurantia. The sequence goes on along the minus strand of JAPMOR010118671.1, from coordinate 1,616,609 downwards.
TCTAATTCTAAAATAATGTATGAAAATACTGCAGTGTCAACTAGAGCAAAAACAATCTTAGTTATAGTAAAAAACGAAATATTTGGCCTTATTATTCTGTATCAAAATTCTCATTATCTTTATAAATCTATTACATTTCAAAATATGTCCTCAGAATGCAGAAAAAATTTGGTAACAATAATATCTTTACATTAATAGCCGCAGATTCCATTGTAGTGTTTCCATGTCTAAATACAGATGTACAGTTGCAAGGGAATTACATCATTCGCTGCTTCATGAGACAAATGAACTACGCACTGTAGCTAAAGATCTCGGTGTGGAGGAAAGGGAAGGGAAGAGGAGGGAGACCAATACAAGCGGGTTCAAAGGTCAGGTTTGAAGTTTTTGTTTTGAAGTTTGTGAATAAATGCGTTTCATTGAAATACATTTGTGGTATATGTTAAGGCTAGTGACGGATTCAGAGTTAAATTAAGAGGTGTATTAGATAACGTCTTAACAATATGCATCATGGGGAAAATGCAGAAAGGAAGTCAAGAATTAAACTGAAGTCTATAATCAAGGAATAATAGACGGAAGTGGAACAACGTAATCCGCAAAGTATGCAGCAAATATTGACTTCAAACCGTGATTACACCTTTTCATTCAATGTGCAATTCTCAATACTACTTGTATCGAAATTAAATATATCGGATTTAAATATTCCTTCTTGGATTGAGCTAGTAGATTCTAATTTCCATATGTCGGATCACAGTGATATATTGATGAGAAGTTAATTATTTTTTGAAATTTTAAAATCGAACAGTATTATTTGTGGGATCGAAAAATAATATCACAAAATAAAAAGTTTGACTATTTAGTTACTGGTACTCTTCCTCAGTTAAAAAAAAAACAAGTCAATTGTTGTTTTATAAGTGAGTCAATCTTAGATGCAACACTAAAGAAATTCTTTGAACCAAAATCCCTTCCAGATGATTCTAAAGAAATTACTAAAAGTTGAGAGGAAATTTACTGTGACGAACATTTTTTAGAATCTATGAAAGAGATCCTATCGGACGATTTATAGTTCTATTACCCATAAAGGAAAATGTAGTCATTATTAGGATATTCCAAAGAGAATGCAGTCGAACAACTAAATGACATTTAGGAGAAATTAAACAAAAATAATATTATGGAGACTTTGTATAAGGAATGTGTGAGTGAGTATGAACTTTTAGGCCATATAGAAAAGACTTAAAATGATGCTATGAACTAGATGAACTATTACATTCCACATCATGCAGTATACAAAGCAGAAAAAGCATCCACGCCATTAAGGTTTGTTTTCAATGTAAATGCAAAAACAACTGGCGGTTTTTCTCAAAATTCCATCTTATTCAACAAGATCTCTTTACCATAGTCAGTAGATTAAAAAAAACATTAGTAAGCGTTTAGTGCAGATATTAAAAAATGTACAGGCAGATACATATTGATCCTAATCAAAAGAATTTACAAAGAAAAGTCTGAAAGACTTTGCAGATGCTCCAGTTAAAGCTTACAAACTATATACTGTAACCAATGGTACAGTTTCTGCAGCATTTTTAGATATCAGAAGCAATTTTTGTTTGTTAAACTACTAAAGCTATTCATTTAGAGACGATTCCAGAATTAACTACTGAAGACTTTATTACAGATCTGAAAAGGTTCTGCGCTCGCAGAGGCCGTATTTCAATTCTAATGTCCAATAACACATCTAATTTTAAAGGAACATGTTCAGAATTAAATCGTTTCGGAAAATTAATTTGTATCAGAAACGAATCTTTTGAGAATTATTTTGCATCAGAAGCAATTCAGTGAAAATTTATCTTCCCCGCTCTAATTTTGGGGTTTGTGGAACGCAGGGGTGAACTCATTTGATCACCCTCTTCATGGAATTCTAGCTAGTGACAAAATAACTGTCAAAGAATTCAAAACAATAGTTATTCAAATTGAAGGTATACTTAATTCTCGTCCATTAGTTTCGTTGTCGGGTAATATTATGAATTATGAAGTTTTAACTCCTGGATATTTTATAACTGATGGCCCTTTTAGTGCAATACCTGAGCCCGAAATTTTAGATTTTTCAGATAATAGGTCATTTCGATGGTAATATACAATCAAATTCGGACAAATTATTTAGTAGAGTTAGAAAAATTAGTATCTTAATAAAGTACAACAAAGAAATAAGTGGAAATTTCAAAAAGATAATGTTTTAATAGGATGTTTAGTGCTATTAAATGAGAATGTCTTTCCTCCTTATAAGTGAGCAATAGAAATAATAATGTACAGAAATGAATTTAATGTCAGATTAGTTGCATTTAAAACTGTCATGGGCGAGTTCACGTGTTCAGTTTCAAAAATATGCCTTTTACTAATAAAGGATAACAATTGAAATTGAATTGTAATGTAATATAACTGTATATTTGTTTAGAATATTGTGTCCATTTATAAATAATTCATACTTTTAAATTTGTATGTTTTATTTAGTTAGTAGTATATTTAACTATATTTTGAAATATTGCATATTTCAACGCCGGGCGGAGTGTTACATCATATATAAGAAAAGCGCACTGTTGCGCCATCTGTAAAAAAAATGTGTAAAAATCAAGAGATGTAGCCTGAAACGACAAATAAAAAGCTTAAGTAGCAAGATTGGTTTTCCATCCAAATGATACAATCCACTTAAAACGAAGAAATATTAAGCATACCAGGAAAAATTGAAATTCAGATCAGATTTTCTGATCCAGTTACGTTAATAAAGTCTATTGTAAAAAATATCTTGATGGTATATCGACTTTTCTTCATTTATCATTGCCAGGGAAGCTTATGAGCATATTTTAAAGCTTAAAATATTACTGAAAAAACTAATTAAATTGTGGAATAATTTTTTTTGTTTAAAAGCACATGCTGTACAAAGCTATAACCAAGTCTTTTTACTAGTCCCATCAAAATTTTGAAATTTTTATGCTGAAGTAAAAGGCCTACAAAATGTGAACAGACTCAATCTGTCATCTCTAACTGGGGTTAGTAACTCAAACGTTCTGAGAGCTTAAATATGAGTATTTGATCTGATAAATACGTAACTTTATCAAAATCTCTTTCATAAGGAAATACTTTTAAGTATTATTAATAATCATAATAAAATCATCTTCAATGATCTGAATCTCTGACGTAATAATTTTATCCAATCTGACGTAATCTGTAATCTAAAAATACAGAGTCGTTTCCGAATGATATGGTGTAATGCCTTTGATCAAGTTTGATTTAGCACTAATCCTGATCTTGCAGAGAAAATGTTTTAAGTCGTTAATGAATTTGAAAAAATTACTTCTATTAATAAGCCACATGGCAGCTGGTCATGTTTAATTGAATTTATTTTAACTTATAGAAAAAAATGTCAAGCTGTTGCTGGAACTAAAAAAGTTATTTACTATACAAACGCAGGTGCTAATGTATAAATGAATATATTTCCTTTCTGTAATGAAATTGCGGAATTTTTTTTAGTTTCAAGAAAACCTGGAAAGTACCTAAAATATTTCTCTATATTTATCGAGGGTTCCCAAACTGATTGCAAAAAAATTCGTACTTTCAAGGAATTAACCTTTTTAACAAAATTCAATGACCATAAAATTAAATAGGTCCGTGAAGAACCATAAAATTGCATAATTAAAAGCTTTCATACTGAATAATTATAAGAATAAATTTAATAAAAAAAGATTTTAAGAATACATTTTTATTAGATATTGTGATAACTATTTTCTGTCTTTTAATCTTTAATTTATAATGCATAATTATAAATATTTTGGAATCAGGATAGAAGCTTTTTTCGGCTTCAATATGACGTGATGCCACTCATGAGAGCGAACTTTAATTAATTGACTAATAATAATCGATAATTGCTGAAAATATCAAAATAATATACTACCATCGCTGACATACAAGTGCACATAATTTCAAAATTTATCATATCAAAAAGTGAGCAAAAAATCAGTTCAAAATTCTACCTTAAAAAAAAGCAAGATATGTGTGTAAAATCTTTAAATATTACTGCTTTAATTTTATAGAATTCAACGTCTGAATCAAGTTATTAAGATATGAAACAATTTCATTGCTTTACATCCTATGCTCTTTATATGATAAAGTGAATAGCTTACGTAAAATACAGTAAGCTTCTGGCTTGGTCCATTCGCCATCTTCAGTACATATAATGTAGGGATTGTCTCCTTCTCTCTTGCCACCTTTACATCTTAGCATTGCCATACTCCCCATACTATTCGTTTTGTTGACTAGCCTGTAAACTCCTCCTTGATCTTTGCCATCTGGAACTGGGCACCGGATGGCTGCAGAAACATTAAAAATAATTACCATCAATCTTCTAAAATAATAAAAAATTAGAACTTTTTACTTCCAAAATAATTTAGAAATTTGTAAATAATAAAAGGATGTTGTAATAACTTAGTTTTATGAAAGGACATTTAAAATATCCGCATTTTTTTTTCTTTCTAGCTCTACTCTATGAAATAAAAATGGATTGAATAAAATTCGGTAAATTATCAAGTATTTTTCTGTATTCTAGGACCGGGAAAATGATTACTTCTTACTTTAAGTTTTTTTTAAAAATATTGTCTTTATTAATTTAAGAAAAATCGAAAAAATATAGAAATTCGTAAGAAAATTATGGTAACTAAGTTTAATATACTCTTTTTTCAGACACCCGTGCCTTTCACTTTAGGACAATTTTTCTCTTCTGAGGGTCGATAGGCGATGAGAGGACTTTCCTGGAGTACTTTGTTGAGTAAGTTTTTCTTGTAATTATTCTTTTTTATAAGTAGATTTTCAGTTTCTTTTTTTAATGTACGATTTTGTTTCAAATTTAAACTTGTATATATTTTTCTTAATATTGCTTCATAAGAAATACAATTTTTTCCCATTCTTTCATCCCCGCCCTACTTTGGAGAAATAAAATCCGACTGGCACACGCGCAAATGAGTGGAGGTATTCCGTACCTGAAAACAGACAGAATATGCATTCATTTACTATGAACGATTTTTTTTTTCTTTCTACAAGAAATAAAAATGTCTCGAAACTCAGTACTTATTGATTATTTGTTTATGTTATAAAATAGGGCACCTCATAGCTGTAGAGTGACAAAAACGATTACTTTTTCTTAAATTTCAGAGAAATCGTACGGCTATAGAAATTCATAATCATTATAGCATGCCATACTAGAAAATAGCAATTACTTAATTTTATGTATTGTAAAGAAAATATTGAAACGGTCATAATATTCGATCTCGAAATTTCAATAAAACTCCACCCTTCAGACCTCCCCGTGTGCGTGTGCGTGTGCGTGCGTGCGTGCGTGCGTGCGTGCGCTCACCCGTTATTCAAAGTAAATTTTGACAAACTTTCATTACTCTAAAATTGATAGCTTCGAACAAAGTTTGGACAATTGGAATTTCTATCTGCTTATCCACACATTTGCTTGTGAATAAAATACAATGTCTTAAAACGAAATCAGCTAGATCTTATTTATAGAATTAAATCTATCAAGAATTGACAATATATGAGTCTCCTTTTTCTTGTTTAGAAAAATATGGTAACTCAAAAATGCAAAAAACTAGAGGAGCATATCACAGTACCCAAGTTTTGCACTCAAAGTGCAAATCTGTATCCAATTTTAAAATAGGGTGATCTACATGTAAACTATTCTGTAGTTGGTCTGTTTATGCGTATATGCACAAACACTGAAATAGAAAACACAAGATAAATTTAATTTGATTTGTGATCTTGACACCAAAACTGTAAAAGTGTATCCGTGATTCCAAAATGCATCATTCCATTCTCTTCACTCTAATATGAAGATTAACACGAAGTATGTCGTATTGTGTAGTAATAACGTGCAAATTATACGAGTTATTATCAATGTTCTAATGATCACATCACCAAAATTCGATAATATAAAAAATATTTTTACAGTAAAAGCATTCTAATTATTCCAGATAAATTTCATAAAATAATTTCTTAGAGTAAAAAACATAATCTTTTAATTATTTTTGTTTTTCTACTTTCTCGACTTAGATTTATAATTCATTATTATGAAATTATAGAATCATGAAATTATTTTTCAAATTCACTACCAGATACCATACCATATAAAAATTTAATTAAATTGATTGATTAAGGAATAATTAAGTTTCGAAACTGTTAAAATCAAGTATTGTTAAAGCTGTAGCAAGTCATAAAATAAGTGAAATATTGATTATTAAATTTCATTTCTGCAAACATGAAAATGTCTAGTTAAATAAAAGTATGGAAAAAATCATACTTTTAGCCATTTTTCTTCTGCTAAGAGATATTGGAATTTTAAAATAAAATGAGAATATTTTCACATATATAAGAAATAGTCAGTTAACACAAATTGATGCTTATAATTAAATTAATAATAAAAATATGAATATTTGCAATAAGTTTATTAATTGATTGAAAGTGCGTTGCCATTCTGTCACTTGGCTCTAGTAATGGAAAAGTTTGAATTTTGTAGATCAGATTTTATTACTGGTTTGTACCTTTGCATTCTGGTTCTTTCCCACTCCATGATCCATCTTTCAAGCAATTTCGTGTGAACGGTCCTTCAAGTTTATAACGTTCATCGCATTTGTAAATTGCAACAGCTCCTTCCAGTGGTGGCCCGTCATTCTCATGAGTGATTTTGATGGTACCATGCTCAAGGTCATCCAGATCATCACAGAGAATTGCTAAAAACATTTTAAATTAGGTTAATGCCAATTGAATTGAAAGTAACATAATTGTTTGTTGAAAAATAACAATTTCTTGTTATACGTATTCTTTCCATCAGTTCTAAAATTTTTCCGTTTAAGGCTAATTATTTTTTTACATAAATGAAATAATCTACAAAAATTATCAAAACGAAATAATACTTTCAAAATACTTCTAGAAAGAAATTGAAGTCAATGAATTAAGTTTCGGAACAGCAGAAAGGATTTTTTTTTTCAAATAAAGATCTAAAATTAATTATAAATAATTATAAAATTTTAAAAATAAATATAATTGTAAAAAAATAATCGCTTAGTTTTATGAGTTATTTAAAATAAAAATGCACTTTAAAAAATTATACTAAATTTACTACAAAAGAAAGTAAATCTTTCAAAGAACTGAACAGAATTAATTATACAAATATAACCTTGCTTAGTTGTACTTCTAATTCATGATAATCAATATCTGGCTTTTATAGTTAAATTCAAGAAAGTTCAAAATACATTTTGATTATGTTTTTAAGCTGTTCATTTTTATTTAACAAAATGTGTTCTTCTATGTTAATCAAAAATTTCATGATACTTATTTCGAAAAACAAATTATTTTGTAGATATATCTATTTTTATGATATACCAAAAGTTTCTTAACGATTTCTATATAAAATGACACTAAAATTCCAATGTGAACTTTCATGAATAAAACTACTCTGCTGTTTGAAGTATTAATTGATCAATCATGCTGTTACTCATTTTAAAAATAATCAATAACATATTTACATTTTAATAATAATCAATTACATAAGATTTTGAAAGCTTTATATTTTGTCATTTTAATAAACTATAGCTTTTTCAAACACCTTGCCTTCAAAAAACTTACGCTCGCAGATGGGCGGATCACCTGACCATTGACCAGTACTTAAACAGTATCTAAAGTCATTGCCTTTGATCTCATACCCTCTGATGCATCCATATTCCACCATATCATTTTTGGGCTCGTAGGTGACGGAGTAGAGACTTCGGCTGGGCCTACCACAATCGTATCCAGTGTCTAAAAAGAAAGAATAAGAATCTTATGTCTTTTTACAGTACACTGAAAGCTGATTATCATATATATCATATATACAGTGAAAATACCAAGATAAAGGAGCAACACAAATATATGTCAAAATGAGAAAACATATCCAAGTTTCTAATGATGCTAAGATTATTATCTTCACTCTACCTCTTATCATAACGCATCGACTTGAATGCGATTCACAACTATAATCTTACTGTTTCAAGCCTACTATCCAATTAGATAACTAATTAGGAAGAAATTCATCTTTTTTATGGAACAAAAAATATGTCGGATGAAGTCAGAGTGCATTTTAATTCTATTTTCCAGCAGATAAAGTCAGGGGCATTTCCCATTTTCCAGCACTAAAATTTTTATTATCGGTAAAATTGCAATATTTTCGAAATGATTTTAAATGAATCTTAATTTCCCCGTTTGTGTATTTTTAAAAAAATGGTGCGATGTAATGGCGGGATGGATATCCACTTTAAAAAAAGATTTTTTGTTCTTAATGGCTCTAAAATAAGAAAGAAAAATTGTTATAGAAACTTATTTCAGTGAAAATAGTCATTTCAAAATTTCAATAGTTTTTCAATATAGAACAGAACGCCGTCTCATACCCCCGTATCTGTAACCATTCTGGTCACTGAACGGTTTGATGTGCATGTTACAGGAATTTTATTAAATACCAAAAAATTTACAGCAGGAAAAAAAACAAATATAACTATGTACAGAATTCACAAACATATGTGAAATAATAATGAAACGAAATCGTTTACAAAGATTTTCAACTTAGAAAAATTAAAGAAAAAGTATTTGGAGTAATAATATGTAGAAGAATAAAAATGTATGAAAAAAACACAAGAATTCTGTGTTCACTTGTTATCATGACATAGTAAATGAGGATACAATTAAAAAAATCAAATGGAAAATAATTTGGTTAATGATAACAAAGAGAAACTCTGATTGATATTTATGAATGCAAATGTATGTGAAGAAACTGGGGTGCTTTTTTTTTTCTCCCCGTAATCTTTGTGAATATGACACTTGATTTTGAGAGCTAGAGAGGCAAGAAATGATTTCTATTGTCACTGATAAATTTAATTATCCTATGGATTTTTTGACTGAAGAGGAGGAGGAGGATGGCGACTCTTTTCAGCCATTCTTGTTCATGGCTTGGTGATGGGTTTTTCACATGCCAAAAGAATGAAAGATGCATTCCGTAGCATAGTGAAGAGCAGGGCCAATCCCACCACAACTGCACTGATTCCTCTCCGACAGACTGAACCTTTTGAGGTAGGCAGGTGTTTTGAAAAAAAAATAATATCCTCTCAAATCCAGTTAGTGGGATGAAGGTTAGCTGAGGGCAGGATAGTAAAAGCTTTTCTGACTGTAGTTTCACAATATACGAATTTTATAGTAGTAAATGTCAGGGATATTGAAATTTTCAACAAGAAATGTTGAAGAATTTTGTTCTGTTTAAACTAACCTTTCTCAACTTGAACTTCGACCTCACAAATTTCGAATATCCCTTCTTCCTGGAGATGGTCTTCTATATGGACTTTCTGACCTTCAATGCCCTTTCCCTCGGCGCAAGATAAAACAACAGTTTGAGTGCCTAAAATTTTGAAAAATTCAACATACACACAAAAAAAAAGAAAGTATCTCAATTCAAAACTTAATGATGAAATGTACAAAACGTACCAAACGTAATGAAACTTAATGATAATAATGTACAAAAACGTACCAAATTTTCCAGTGAAGGATGCGCATCTTTTGTAAGAAGCACTGGTCCCTAGCGTTTTTATAACAAACACCGTAAACTTCACGTACTTATCTGAAAAATTGAATATATTTAATGCATACATAAAATTATCATGATCAATAATCTATCCATTATGTTTTGAGATCTTTACTATATTAACTTAGTCGCTCTTCGAGAGCAACTATTCATCCATTATATTAATAGTCAATTCAATTATGACAACCGACTTCATAATAGATTCAAAATAAAAATGCTTTTTGACTAAAACTAACAAAATAATTCAAATTTTTAGATATTCTGAATTTCAGAAATCAATTAAAATTTCAATAATTCAAAGAATGAAAGTATCGGAACAGATCGAAAAAAGAAGAACAAATTTATTAGAGTTTATACAATTTTTGTTGTCAGAGGATATGCATATATCGTGATTAATAGGACAAAAATAAAAAGTGAAGACAATCAGTCTTACCTGGAGAAATCATTGTTACAGCAACAGACAACACTTTATGCTCCTCTCCTAGATCTATTCTCCACCATCTGGGTTTCTTTGGTTTCAGATATGCGCAGGTATTTTTGTCTCGGTCAATGGCGAGCTCGGCTGGATTACCTGGGACTGTCGGCGTTGAAAATGCAACACCTAACGTTGTCATACTGTCATCTAACAAGGATAAAAAAAGGTTTAATAGGATTCTTCTTAAACTTTAATTGATAGAAACAAATGTTGTACGTAAAAATTGTTTATATATTTATATATATATATTCAGTAAAACTTTTAAATGATTCAGTAAGCTTTTTTGTCCACTTTTATTACCGTAATAAAAAAAATTGATTAATAAATTTTCTCAAATTCGATTCAAATCCAATTTCAAATCCTTGACTGTTATTAGTGTTTTTTTTTTCATACTCGCACACGGAGCGTTAAAGAGAAAGGATTATAATGTTAAGAAATTCGACCACGAGATTTTAATTAATCTACACGTTTTCTTCCTTTCTGAGTCGGAAAACATCATTTGAAACATTATGACTATTTGTGGATTCACTAAATCATAAAGGGAGCAAACTAGATGAATGAAATGTGTAATTCAAAATTGTAACGAGCTTGATTGATGAAATTTGGCGTTCGATTTTAACACCGGACTTTTAGGTTCACATAAATCTTTGGATAAGATCCTCTTTCTCTCCATTTGTATGAAACTGTAATGCAAAAGAAGAGAAAAACAGCAAGATAAATGGATGAAATTTAGTATAGAATCTTAACATCAGGATTCTAGATTTATATCAAATTCTCTTGTATCAATTTAGGTTAAAAGAGAACTTTTCCAAAATGCATGTCGATTTTTCTTTACGACGAAGCTCAACACAAAACGCGCTTAATTGTGAAAGTATATCAGAAAGTAAAGGGCAGAAATCTCGGACCGTTTACAGCGCGAACATAGAATCTCCATTAGAGGGAAGAGGAATATAAAAAAATTTAAGCTTAACTATTTTTGCTTATCGTGTAACACCAAAAACTGCGACACCGACTTTTAAGCAAAATTTCGATTTTTCGAAATATCTGAAAAACTATATTGTAAAGGTTTTTTTACCTTTTTTACTTAAGGAAACTGGAGTGATTTGTACCTTTAAAAAGTTGATTTTTCAGTTTTATTCTCGTGAAATAAAAGTCATTTCAACGTGTAAAGAAATATGTAACGTGCACAAGATTGAAAAAACGGAAAGCTCACTAAGTGACTTTTGACAATATATTTAAAAAACGCTCCAATAATTTAAGATTGGGTTTTTTTTCTTTACTTTTTTCTCAAAGCAAGTCTTTTTGTTAACTTTCAGTATGCCTATATAAAATTCTCTGCATTGCAATTATAGTTCTATATTATTTTTATTGGCAATATCGCAATCTTACAATAGTTTTACAAGCCTTGTGCACCTATTAAATCTATTTTTGCTTTTTTTGTACGTGGTAGTATATTTTTAAGAGGTTATTTATCATGAAAAATGCATTTATTAGGATTTTTAACTTTGATGATAGTCAATATTGATATAAAATTTTCATTTAAAGTATATTAAAAATAAGATCATTAAACTTATATATCCAGTATTCACATATTATTCTAATTTTAGCGTGTATTTATTGAGAATTCTTTATTCAGAGATTATCGATATGCGTTTATGAACTTGAAAATTCCTTCATCCCACGACATTCAATTTGTTATTTAAAAAAAACTACTTCACGAAACAAGTATTTTCATGCTGTATTGTAATGAAAACAACCCATTCTTCCTATTCATTCTTTTACGTCGAGTATAACATTTATTTGCAAAAAGATATCCCCTCTTTATTTACACCTCCAGTTCCGAGCATTTTCTTTATAGAGAACGTTCCAGGTTACTTAAATCAACACTCAACGAAAAATCCACTTCTCTCAGTTGTATTGTCTTTTTCACGAAATGCAACAATTTATTAGATGGCTCTTTTATATTAGTGCGAAGGGACAAAAAAAATGCATGACAAGTATATTTTACACATCATCAATTTGCTAGTGAACTAAAGATGGCTGAGCTACGAAATAACATTATCGAAGTTCAGTGGTAGTTTTTCTAATCCAGAAATTGTAACTTTATAGTGTCATATCACCAACAACCAAATGTTCAAAAAATTGGAATAGTAAAATTACCTTTATTCTCTGAAAAACTCAACTCTATGTGAATCCTGTTTGAGGCTCAACACTTTATGCATGCTTTAAACTTCTTGAACTGGCAATGCACGCATAAATGCATAAGGTTAATTATATGGACATACGCACATTATAATGCAGTATGATTTTAATGGTATGGTACTAATATGAGTTTTTTATAAATACCTTTTCTTAAAAAAATAATAATTATAAAATGAGAAGAAACTTTTTAAGCATCTTAGTTATTTTTTTTTATTTGACATATTAAAATACAAAATAACATACGTTTAAAAAATATTTATACAAACCACATATAGGCACATCTTCTGACCAAGATCCATCATCGGTACACCTACTGATAGGTGATCCCAGAAGGATGTAACCTACTCTACAGGAATATGAAACGACTTCTCCTTCAAAATACGCAGCTCTGTCTGGTTTGACATATCCATATGCTGGTGTACCAGGAAATCCACAAGTAAGCTGTTTTGCTACAAAAGAAATCCTAATAAATAAATTTAGTCAATGATAGGTTTATTTATATCAATTTACAAAACATTTTTGTCAATATATCAGTATGATTACTTTTTTATATATATTTTTAAAGTTCGAATGATAATTTTATTTTCTATTCTTGATAATTTCTACTGCTCCGTCCACATCGAGAGAAGATAGATTTGTGTAACTCTGTTATGCTTGTTTTCTTGAAATGAATGTGTATTCTTGTACATCTTTGAAACATTGTTTAATGAATGCAATGGTGGTCTTGTCTTTTTGATTGGCATTCTTTTTATTCCAAGAAACATATGATTTCAAACTCACAAACTCCATAAATAAAGGTCGGAGCAGTATGTTATTACGTACATATACCTGTGTACTGTATCTTGTACAATGTAGATGAGATAGAAAAAAATTGAGATATATTTGCATTCATAACCCAATTTTGTAAAACAAATTTAAAAAGTACCAGATGCATGTCAACAAAAACTTTGTTCCCCAATGTTATTGGAAAATTCTCTTCAAGAACGAAACACTGTTTCGTTTTACCGAGTTTTTAAAACCGAGACTTACTGAAATATGTTTACAAATAGTGTGAATTCTGAAATATGAATTCAACTTGTTGCTTTTCCTCAGAATTTGCTTATGCATCTTACCGACCTAGAATTAATATCTAATTAATCTCATCGATGATTGATTTGAAATTCTCCCTCGTTTAATGACTATTCCATTCAGCAACAAGCAATACTATGTGCTTCTCAAGGTTTCAAATACATAATTTAAAAAATCCAATTTATCTTTCATTAATCTATAATTTTATCATTTATCGTATTATGATTTTTTTTATGTGAATGAATTAAGAAGATTTGGCGTTTGTTAAATCTAGTTATATTTAAAGAAACTATTCATTGGTGAGTACCTACACTTTCCAACTTCTTCACCCCCCCTCCCGTCAATTCTGAATAGAAGTCTAAAAATAGGTTCTGATGCTTTCTTATAAAAATAAAGATACATTTTGATTGTTCACAATAGTTTATATTGAACCTCATAATTGAGTACGTTGAATATCAGTATCTTTTTAATGCTTTTGGACATGAAGTAGGGGCATAAATAATCAAAGATGTTATTACTAACATTTACATTAACAATTGTCTCAAATTTCTCATTATTTAGCATTTTCATTGAAAGAATTTTCCACGCTCACTGTGTTCTGCCGCTTTGTGAATTTTTACTCTATTCATAAGTCCAAAATGACCTACCTTGCCCAAAAGTTAGAATTGACTGCAGATAGTTGAAATACAGAAACTTTCCACTTGCGCTGGAAAGTTGTGCCATGCACGTCGAAATGTTTTTGCCATAAAATCCGCAACTGCATATTTTACATATCGGCAGGCAGTTATACGCTTAAAAAAGATGTTCACAACCCGTCAGTTGAGATTGTTTGTCAAAGCAAATTTGCAGAAGCACAGTCTTAAGTCGAATATTAATTCAATTAGGAGATATCTAATAAAAATCAGAAAAAGATTTATAAGTCGAATATTTATTCAATTAGGAGATATAAATCTTTTTCCGATTTCTATTAGATATCGGATACTTTGTGTGGCCTAGCTGTGAGTTACAGTGGACTGTTTTGGCAAGCACATCTATGGATCTTTTGGCAATCGTTCAAAAAGACGCTCAGAATGAGTTATTTAAGCTCCATTCTATACTGCAGACATTCGAATAACTGATAGATTCTCGACTTTCATATCAATTTTTATGGAAATTTTCAGTTTAAATCTATACAGAAAGGCTATTCAATATATGATAATTATTAAGTATTGAGTGGCATAAATGATTACATATATTTTTTGAAACTAACTAAAATAATTTTAAAAAATGAATTTTCTTTGAAACTATAAGAATTCCTTTTATTTTACATCAAAATTATTTCTTCGAGGACTCATTCGTGTTCTTAGGGCTGGTCTCAAATCCATTCTTGCTCCTATAAACTAGGTCCTAACATGCTTACGCCTATAGTCCCTTTCATTCTCCATCCAGCTTTGCTAAAGTATAGGTTGTCCTCATAAGTATTCCGTACATGATAACTCATGCTAAACTAAATTATTTTCTCTATATTTGGATGCTGCAGTAGAGTAATACCGATTTGAATGACCCCCAAACAGTACACTGATATTTTGTTTTATTACAATTACTATTAGAAATTATTTTTAACTTTTCTTTTGATTATTTATTTTAACCCCTTTCTTTCCATATCTCCATGAAAAAAAAAAGTCTTTTTTCTACTTTTTTGAATCACGAAAAACCGCTCGTGTATATCATTTGTTATCTATAATAGAATGAGATTCTTCAATACAAAGTTGGACCATCATAGCGTGGCCTATATAGCAAAGCTGCTCTGTCCTTGAAAATATCAGTTAACTGTTTATCTCTTATTATCGAACAATTTGATAAAAAATCTAAGAATTTAACACGTCCATTTCACATCCATAGCGTTAGAAGCCTCCCTGTTTTACACAATTTGCGTAAGGCAACTGTCACTTCCATATAAGGCTTCCCCTTTTTCCGGAATTTGATTAGTGAAAGGATGTAATAATAAAAGCGATGTATATCCATCAGCAAATGAGTTTTCGCGACACAGTGAGATCTTTCACTGCGTAATTAGAGATGAAATTTGAAAATGAGAGATTCCCTGTTAATAGACAAGGAGGATACAAATTGGTCCACCTTCATAAGAAATTAAATTCCCATCATATAAATGAGGCCGCGGTGGCCTGGTGGTAAGGTCTCGGCTTCGGAGGGTTTCAGGTTCGAGACCATATTCCATCGAAGAACCGTCGTGTAAGGGGGTATGTTGCACGTTAAATCCGTCCTGACCAAACGTCCTCCCGCTGGTGTGGT
This sequence comes from Argiope aurantia, assembly GCA_026543865.1. NCBI lineage: Eukaryota > Metazoa > Arthropoda > Arachnida > Araneae > Araneidae > Argiope > Argiope aurantia. Next base: position 1,600,929 of record JAPMOR010118671.1, on the reverse strand, counting down.
GTGGTGTGGAGAGGGGGGTGCCAGCTCAGGTGTCGTCCTCGTCATCTGACCGCGGTTCAAAATTGCGAGGTCCGTCCCAAAATAGCCCAAGTGTTGCTTCAAACGGGACGTTAATATAACTAAAACTAAACTAAACTAAACCCATCATATAAATAACCTATAAAGAAAGCGAAAATTTAAATCTGAAATCTCTGATCTCAGAAAAAATAATTAAATCCGAATTTTAAACTGAGCAATTTTCTGTCAATATTAGTGTTGATTTCATGGCAATTTACTTTGTTTATCTATAATAATGTTCCGTGTTTCAAAGCAAATCTAAAACTATTTTAAGACGGCTAACATAACGTCAAACCATTGTCAGATGACCAAAACAGGAACTCAGCTAGCATCTCCTGTCCAAGCTTCCACACCACACCACACGAATAGTAAAATTTTTGATCTTTGATGACAGATTTCACTTGCACCAGACTTGTTACGGTCGTTCTTTGTATGGAACTGTGTTTTCAAGTCAGCATTTTCCAGTTGCGAACCCATTAATATGGTGTGATACTTTTGAGAGAAGAATGTCGATTCAGCTGCCGCTCAGGTGCCCTCATCATCTAACCATGTTTCAAAATCACTAGGTCTGTCTCAAAATATATCCAATGAGGTTTTAAAATGAAACGAAAATATAACTAAACTATTCCGATGGAGAAGCTGAAACCTTATTGACAGGTTGCCGCTAAACTGAATTTGCAACCGAAAACTATGCTTTTTACATATTCGTTCTTGCTGAAGCAATGAGGCTAATCGCACCAACTGACTATTGAAGTTTTCAATTAAAACTATCCATGCGCGTGGGATATAATTTATTATTAAATCGCCGATGCTGAAGATCTTTCTAATTGACTTTTTTTTCCTTTTAATGTATCACGTCTCACGGTTTGCCGCTACAGGCACCAATATATTTAATTACCTTTGAATAATGTCTTATTGCATGGCATATATTTACCATCACTTGTGCAGACAATTTTTTTATAATTGTATCAACATTCGTTCTCATGTGAAATGATTGTATAACTAATTCGCTTCTTTACATCCTTTAAATACAAATTGACCACTCTAATCTTGATTAATTTTCTAATTTTTAATCTGTTAGAGGTAGGCATTCATTTACTGTTCGAAAAGTGCTTTAAATTGAAGTAAAGCAAAATATTTTATGTTTCGATCAATAACATTGTTGCTAGAAAGTTTTTGTACAGTTGAAAAGTTTACATTCAGAATTTTTATGCGCTCCTCCCATTCCTATTAATCATATTTAGTAAAACATTCTCAACATGCTACCATTCATAAAAAATGTCAAATACTTCTACGATCAGAACTGGCCAAGCTTATGAAGCTTTGCATTTTAGATTAATAAAAGGTAGTCGCAAGGGAACAGATTTATTGATTGCTGAATTTTCCTACAGACGATTTCTGAAAAGATCGAAAACAGTGATATTCAAAACTTCATAACTCAGGCAGTTTTAATGACAAACAGTGAAAGTTTTTTTTTTTTTTTTTTTTTTTTTGCTTAAATTTGTTGTGTCTAGAAGATGTTATTAAATAATAATATGCCCAGTGAACTGTATAAAAATTTAGAAATCGTAATTTTTCATATTTATTGACTGAAACGACAATAAATAAAATGAATGCTTTACATCGTTGATCCAAATGATTATGCTTATCATTAAAGGTATAGAAACTAGAAAATGGACCAGGATTAGAGTGAACGCCTAATATATATATATAATTAGTTTTCAGGAAGTGCAAATCTGGCATTACTTCAACTTATTTAAAGCACATAGACAAATATTTTGAAACAATGTAAAATAATTGACAAAATCAGCTTCTTTATTTAGATGCGTGGGCAAAATATATGGAATATTTACACTAAAATTTTCTTTCCTAACATATGAAAATTCAGTATTATCTGTAAAACATATTGATGTAGATAATAACTTTTCGCTTAACACTTCAATTATTCGAGTAGAATATATTGTACAATAGTTGAATCGAATACCGAATGAATGATGATAATGTTTTATATAAAATGGGGACAATTTTGATAAGCAGTCTATCATTTCAATAAATTACATATAGATTTCTGACCTAACTCTTCATATATATTTTTTATTTAGCTGGATTAAATTACATATTACCGTCTCATATCATCTAGTCTATCAATACTGCTATAATATTTAGTTCATTAACAGGCTATTCTATATTTTTTTATTTTCAGCCGTCATTCTCAGTTATAGTTATATCTTATAACAATATTATGACATAAATAATAAGTACGCATCCAGTAATTTCCGAAATTTTGAATTTCAAAACGTAAAATTAAAAAAACGAAATTTACATCCGGACCACATACACACCTAATATAAAAGCGAGCACATAAAAGAGAAATTTTCTTTAAAACGTAAAACAAAAGTCAAGACAAATAATAAGTTGATTAATACCTAAATGTTAACATTTTCTTGTACCGAAATAACTAATTACTCTTATCAGGATGAATGTGTAGTTCACTATTAAGATATCAGATTGAGACTAAAATAGTTGACCGATAACAATACTGGCAATGTGCCCGGTTTAAACCAACGTCTTTGCAAGCCTTAAAGAAAACAAGTTAGCAGGTTCTGTCAAACAACTAGTCCTGTGAAGCTTCTGTGTTCCATCAGTAGCTGAAAATATGATTCCTGTCTAAACTCATCTCGCTGTGCAATGCCATTATGCACATTACCAGAATTACTGAAAAGAATAATTTGAAGTATTTATGCACAAAAATTACTGGTGCATATATGTTTTGCAGTAATTATATAGATGATGTGTTGAAATTAATTACTTGTAGTTCTATTCAAATTAATAGCAATTCCATTGCATAAATGTAAATTTCCATGTTTTGAAATAATCATGCACTTTAAATTTGAAATGTGTCTTCAAAAAAGAATTAAAAGCTAGTTTATTTTGTTTTTATAAATTTATGTATTTATTAACAAATAATTTAACTTATTTTTAAAGGCTTTTGTTTTGCTATTACATAAATAGAATGTATCCTGTTTTCTTTCTTGTATGCAAAGTAGGTAACCAGAAAGTATTGCAATCGTTAAAATATACAGCCTTGAGATTTTAGTTAATTTTTTAGGTATCCCTGAGTTCAGAAACCTAACTTTTCTAGAATTATATTCCTCTGTGTGCACGGTAACTCAAAACTGGGACATCTAGACAAACGAAATTTGGCATGCATTCTTTACAAAAAAAAATCCAATAAACTGTGAGCAAATTCTATTTGCAGGAAGTCTGTCGAATCGTGTATACCTTAAAACCGAAACTAGCTGGATGAATGAAAGCTGACTCATGGTATCATTATTAGATATTTATATTTGTGTCTGTTATGGAACAAATCTTTCAAGGACTGCCTGCCTTTAGACTTCTCTATTCTCTCTCTTATTCAAAAACGAAATAAGCCAGAATTAAGGACCAGTTGCAAATTGGTCCTGGCTTTGATCTAGATCTATATCCCAATTTTGATACAATCGAATTAAGAAGATCCAAAACATTTACTCAATTCTTGATGGAACTCGATTCCGAACTTGTCATTCGTGTCAATATACAAGACACTCGTGGGAAGAACAGTCGCGCTGTTTCCTTATTCTTCCCAATATACATTTTATTTGCTGTGTAGTATTTTTATGCTTTTGCGCCACTCTTAAGTTATTTCATGCCTAAAAGAGATATCCCCATATCTGAAAGTATCTACTATTATGCAAACGGATATTAAATTATCTGAATAAAAATAATTAATCGTAATATGGGGAACTTGTCAAGGTTAAGATCCAGTGCATAGGTCTGAATTTTAAAACTCTGACAAAGGAACTTTGGAATGAAGTGCATTAATCGCTGTTGGATAGTTTCAAGTGATACTCTTTTGCCTCCTGTATCGTTGCAGCGACTAATATTCAGTTAGAGACCGTTTAGTTAATAGAAAACGTTATAAGAAATTTCTATAAGATATACAGAAATATATACAGATATAAGATATATAGATATAATATAGAAATCTTTATAAATGAAAGTGAAAAATAAAATATTTTGTTCCCATTAAAAATCGAAATTATAAAATAGATTATCTTCAAATTTTACTCACAAGTACAGTAAATATAAGGAATGTTTAAGTGAATCATTCGCAATAATTTATTAAATATTTAATTTAAAAATTATTTCTCATACTTAAAAAAAAACATCTTTACTGCTGCCCTTCTCATCGGATTAAAATAGTAGATATTCTAAACCCTTTTATTTGCCTCCTAGTTGCTACTCCGAGTGTTTGGCTGTGCCTTTGGGGCCTAGTGATAAGTTTTGTAATCGGAATCGAAGGATTCAAAGTTCGAAACCAGATCTCTATTGAGTTCCTTTCGTAAATGCGAGTCAGGTACACATTAAATCTACGCCGTGGACCAAATGTCCGCCCTTGATATGTTGCAAAACTTGGGAGAGGTAGTACCAGCTCAGTTGTAGTGTTTGTCATCTAACCGGGATAAAATTATTTTCCAGAGGAACGTTAATATAATTAAACTAAACGCAGTATACGTATTGGGCTTCAAAAAATCATTCATAATTTATGAAAAAAATCAGAGTTCGGCAATTTCTAAAAATCATTTAGTACAGTCTTTAATATTTAAAGAAAATACCAGAATTAAACTGTCTGTTGTAATTAGTATTTTCATTTTAATAAAAAGTCAAGTTGCAAACAATAAGGCGATTTTGTCTACTAAAATATTTTATTTTATTTATTTATTTTACTTCTGAATGAAAATATGTTCACTCCGTGTAATGCTGGGTATATTGACTAGTGAATTATAAGTAAAAGACTAAGAAGTAGAAAATAATTAAAATGAAAACAATTTCTGTAATTCTATCTTTTTTTCCAAATACAAACATATTACTTGTATATATCAAAGTCTGCTGTGGAATCGAGTATCGAATTCGCATCCTCAAGTATCAAAACCGAGCTTACCTTACGGTCATCAATCACTACATAACTTATGTATTTAAGTTATAAATATATCTGTCCAATGTGTTTATCCATGAATAAAATTATCGATTCTTAACTTATAAATGGTGATAGATATAAAAAATTGCATAAATATGTTCATATTGAAGCCTAATTCGCCTAATTTGGATAATTTTCCATCTTAGATAGTTAAATTATAGTACAATGAAATTTCATCCTTTCAGCTGGATAACCTCTCTTCGAACTTGTCCAGAACTTTCACCCCCTCTAAACATATTACTTACTGCTTCAAATATTATGAAAATTATACTAGTTATCTTAATCACCAGATAACATGAGGAAAGCGTTTCTACTCATATTGTATATAATTATGCTAGAAATAAAAGCGAAAGTTTATTTATTAGTATTCCATTGATGGGACTTTTTCGCCTACAGTTGCCAAATTTGGCACAAATGTGGTTTAGAGGGTGGAGAGACGTGAATCTAGGAATGATTTTTAAAAGTTTAATTAAAATTTTAATTAATTAAAAGTAAAGTGGAATATGCTTATCCGCAATAACTTCCGAAAATATTATTGCCAATCTTCAATTTGAACGCTATTTAAAATTTCAAAAAAATAGTTTAATTACATTAATTTAGATGTCTTTCTTTTTTCCCTTAAATTTTTTCGACAAATTTTAAAAATGCTTTTTACACAAATTTCAACAATTCTTTCCATTGCTGAAATGAAATTCAAATTGTGTTTTATTTTCATTGTTGCATTAAATATTTATTATTATTTATTAAATTATTAATTTTTTTTCCAATGCTGTAATCTTAAAAAGAAAGATTTTTTATTATCTGTGCACTTTACATACGGACTGAGAAAGAGAAACTACTATACCTCGAAAGGCAATGTACAGTTAAATTATCTGGATAGTTCTTTTTTAATGCATTATGATGTTATTATATTTGATTCTTTTGGAAAAGTTCAAGTAAGCAATAAACAAAACAAATGTAAGGCTGTGAAAATACTACGACATTAAGGCCTATAATAATTTGAAATTCGATGCTTAAAAATACTTTATAGAATGTATCATGAACATGTCATGTATAAGAGAATCAACTAAAATTAAACAATATTCTTCGCGAACTAACTGGTCACCAAAGACGACCAGTGTATATACATATATATAATAAAAACTTTTGAACGACGGCTGATTTGGATCCTTGAGACTATGATCGGAAAAGTCTTGCAGGAATTTTCCTGAAGTCATACCATTACAGTAGGTAGACTTCCTAAATAAGTCTGACTAAAATATCTACATTTTTCATTGATAAAAATGTGTTTTTGGAGACACATTTTTTTTTATTTATTAAAGAGATAAGAAAATCTTACAAATTCAAATAATTCCCAATACGTTTATTTTCCCTTTAATCGTTGAACCTGTCCATCATACAAGAATCGAATTATCTTTTCGTAAATTTAAGCAGAAATTAAATCTTTCAAAGTCGCTGTAGTTAGCATAAAAATTACACAAAACCCATAAACACGTTAAATATTTTTGAATTCTTAATTAAATCAATACGGTTCCTGAAAGTGAGGTATCGTCTAATTAGAAAATAAAAAGTAGATAAAATTAGATAATAAAAAAGTAAAACTGTTGAGAGCTTAAAACTTACATTTTTTATTAAGATTGGTTTAAAAAAATTGCCTAAAAATCAATATTAATACTGAATCAATTTATAAATCTCGCAAACCTTGCCTGAAAGTGATGCGTCCTGAAACCTTGATACCAGATTCATTTTTATTCATTTCTATCTTAACTGCTTGCTATTGTACACTAGTTTTTAATCTTTCATATTTCTCCCATGGATTATCTCCAACATATCTCTTGGTTATTCTATTATTTCTAATACTTTCAAGATCTGGCTGTTCTGATTTTAACATAGATAAACGTTCAAGCAAAATATTGTTTTTGTAAAAATAACCATTGTAATATAATATTTAAAACAGGTAAACACTGCGGGATTTAAAATTTTTATGAAAGGCCAGACAAGATAAATCTCCAAACGGTAAAAAATTTCTTCGAAGAATGGATTTGAGATTTATTGATAAATAATACTAAATATAGTCAACAAGCTTCAGAGGGACTTTATTTTCTGTCCTTTATAGAAAATAAAGCTTTCAACGTCATGTCAGTGATGGATGTCGTCGTCGAAGAATGGATTTAAGATTTATTTGATGGTACGAAATGTTGTCAACAGGCAACATTGACAGAGTTAAGAGTTTTTATAAAGAGAGGCTGAAAATCTTTTTTGTAAGTAAGCTTAGTATCATCTTCAATAAAAACGTAAATTCTGTAAACGATATTAAACTTACTAGTGAGTAAGCAAAAATATGGTTGCTAGAAATATATTGAGTTTCGATAACTGATTAATGATTCCTCTCTCATAATCTGAAGAAATTCTAAATCTTCTAGACAAAGGGTCGTAGAATGAGTGGATTAAGCTGAAATAAAAGGAGAAAATAGGTAATAACATTGTTTTTATTGAAAAAAATTGATCAAAAGGAAAGGAAGGAAATATTGTTTAAAATACGACAAATAAACTAATGTCTGAAAGAAAATGGTGGTTTACAAGTTCAGTGATAAAAATATTAAGCGCAATTATTGATATCGTCAAAATTTCTTAGATTGTGCAGCCAAAAATCGCAAACAATACATGATTTGAAGTCACGAATTTGGGTGTATTAACGCAAGTAATGTATTTGTTGAGGCAGTATGAATCGCATATTCTTCCTTTAAAACCTTTTGCCTTTTTGGGGGGAGGGGAGGAGTAGCTCAACGGCGGTTCGTACTGATAATATAAATGCGTAATAACTAATAAAGCCTGGCCTACCAAACCAAATATAACCTGATAGGCTTTATGTTTAAAATGCGTTTCTTTTTTATTAAAGATGTATCGATATCTGCTGATCTATTTGATAATGAATCGTTATATTTGTGTTTATATTCATACATGGATTTCATTAGACAATGTATCATTTATCAATTTCTTTCCTTCTCTTTACTACTCATATTTCTTTAAGAATATGTATAAATTATATATTGAACTAAAATTTGCGAAATAACTAATTTTATACTATGGTACTTCGCTCTTTACTATGCTACAAGCAGAATTCAACTGCAGATAAACAACAAGAACGAGTCCATTCTTGTTCTGAATCACGTATGCTTTACCCGGTCTGCTTAATTTTTGATTTCGGAAGTCGTGTGAAATAAGCTTCACGTCAAAAAACATTATTTCTCTAATTTTTTTCAAATATTTTCTCAATAATTATTAGGTGATTTTTCGCATTTTGCATTCATGATGAATAGGTTGTTTCCCATGGTAAAGACAAGCACCCTAATTTTATTTTGTGTGTGTTATAGTGTTTAAAGTGTTAAATATTTCATCAATCTACACATTTTCTGAAAGGCATACTAGAATAGCCCAACAGATTCCCTTCTCATTTTTTAATCTCCAATAAGTTGTAAAGTTTATTCACAGCTTTCGGCAGTGGTATCTCTTATATTTTCATGATAAAACAAAAATTGTATTCCAGAATGAATTCGGTGTTCACCTTTGATTTCCATTAAAATCAATATCAATTAGAATTGTAATAATTAAAATTAGAAGAGAAATTCTCTATGGTAGTTTTGTAGTCTTATCTACTGTTTAATGCATTGATAGAGAAAAAAGGCTCGAGTATCTATCGAAAAAGGTCAAAATTTATAATCTACAACTACAGTTCGAAGTCTCAATAGGATTAATTCATGCTTAGTTGATGCATGTCAAAGGTGTAGTACCAATTTGCCAATTTTACAATCAACTGCTGGTCGTAGAGAAGAAAAAAAGCTACTACTTCATAAAATAGTGTAAGTAAAGGTAAGAGGTGTGATCAAAAAAATTCTAGGGAAAGTGTCCTATACCCAGGACTAAAACACGTCGAGTGAAGAGGTTTGACAGTTATTGATCTTAAACCCTTTTACGCACGAGTCGAAAGCTAAACAGCTACAACTATTGTTGCAACATATTCGAGTTTTAAACAAACGAATGTATTGTATTATAGTCACAATTTAATAAAAAGGTAATTTGAGCAAAGAATCAATATCAAATTTTGTTAAAAGCTTGATTGCTTGTTAAAAAGTGAAGAAAGAATATGAGGAGAGATGCATCAGCGGCACAAATGTTTGTGAGTTAGTTGCTAAATCATCTCCAACATGACTAAGAAAGTACTGAAAAAGATGACATGTAGAATATCGAGAAATGTCGCAGCTCCCAATGTATATGTTCAGCCGTGTGTGAAAATCGTCAAATCCCTATTTCTGAGTTATTTGAAATTGCAACATTTTGATACCATTCAATCCGAACCATTCCAGGAGAAGATCTACGCAAGACATATGTCTGCCAAATCTGTGTCAAAACTCTCTGTGTGGACTGAAGAGACAACTTGACTGTACTAAAAATAAGGATCGCAGTAGGTGACGAATCGTGGGTTTATAATTCATGGAGATTTAGAATCTAAGAAGATTGAGTGAATTTTCAATTCAGCTGCCATAACTAATGCGATGGCAACGTAGTATAACAATTGCTCGAAGCTCTACTGTACAGAAGTGTTGGGGTTTCGTTTACTTTCCGGCACATGCGTGTGAGAGTTCGGGGTTAATATCTGTCATGCGCCTTCACTCTGAGTATCGGTCTTGAGGGTAAGGAACAAATCTTGGTGATTTTTAATCACATATCTTAGGGTCAGATGCAAAATGGCATGCACAGTTATGCTTTTCACTGTGACATCTCGTGAATTGATTCCACTCCTGTAAGTTGCCTAAACACCTTAAGATTTTTAAGTTGAATTCACACCTTCAAATCCTCTTAGATAAAGCACTAGCTTATTAGCATTTGTAGAGAATGATTTCCATAAAAGAAAAGTGTATAACTAACAAAATAATCATTACTTTCATTAATTTAAATTGAACCCTTAAAGATCTAGAATTTTGAATATTGTTCTACTCAATGAACTGAACTAAATATAGAAATGGCGCATTTGACTGGATGGACTTAAATTTCAGATATAAGGGATAGAAAGCCGTCAAGACAGTTTTACTTCAGAGTGAATGACAATTTTTATATCGTCCCTTTATATTTTGAACGTTTCTGAAATTTTTAAAAATAAAGCACGAGTTGGAAGTTTCCAAAAACGGAATCGATACAAAATTTCCTAATGGATAGAAAATGGGATTTATAATAAAGCTACTAATCTATAATACAGTTTCTTTGCCATATCAATCTTATGATAGGAAAGAGATATTTTCGAATATTCTTAATGGAGACCACGCCAAATGATTTCCGATCTTAGCAACAAATTTGGAGACAAAAATAAAGGTTCTGAAAAATGCAAGATTTATAGCCTTAGAGACCGATTGCTGGAAAATTCTATATGACAACACGCCCCTTGGAAAACCATATTAACCTGATCAGATCATTGGGAACAATCTTTCTGGAATTGAATCTACTGAGCGAATAATAAGCTATTATCATTGAGTATTATTGCTATTATCAATTTGCTTTCTTCATGTGTTGGTAGTCTTTATAAATGTTATTCTTTGTATGCATCTTCGTTGCGTTTCTTTATTTGCACTATTTTCTGGAATATTTGTGGAATAAAGCGACGTTTTCTATTATCCAGATTGTTAGACTACATTTGTCGTACACCCACTAAGCAGTTTTCTTAACAGTATTTTAAATTACAGGATGTCCCTTGTAAACGTAGCTCAACAGCTAATTAGAGATACATATAGTTACAATTAGAAAAATGCTTTAAATAACATAAATGATTATATTTCGTGCTTCAGCTAATAAATGCGATGCTAAAAACTTTCGTTATCTAAATGTCTGTATAATCCTCCGATCCTATAAGTGATGTTTAGAAAAATATTTCTGACATATTTTAATCAAAAAATTCATTCTTCTGCTTTCAAAATTAACCGAGATACGAAGTTTTCAATTTCATTATTTTAGATCAATTAACGACAATTTTAAGGAAATGGATTTTGTTGATTGAATTATCTTCTTTGAATTGTCGGTTTAAATTGTCCAAAATGGTGATAGTGAAAACTTCATAGCTTGGTCAGCTCTGATTGCAGATGAGTGACACATTTTTATTGAAAATAGTACTATGCCAAAAATATTTTTTTCTGAATATGATTAATAGGACAAGAGAAATGTATAAAAATGTAACTTCTGTAATTTTTCCAATAGTACATTTATTGATAGAAATGACATAAAATATAATTCTTTATGGATTTAAAAAATTTCTTTTGGAAATATATGAGTACCTTTAATGGTTTAGAAAGAAGTAATTAGACCATGATTATAAAGAACACAGTGTTTATTTTGGGTGTGTAGAGAAATTCTCGATCATTAGCTCTTCATCCTTAGAATATGCCAAGGGAGAAGTGCAAACTCTTTCTGAACCAGACATTCAAAAAGATTTTAGGAAGAATTTTTTATTTAGAATAGCTACTAGAAGTCTTTTTTAAAAATCTCTCTCTGTCCCTTTTCCTAATCTATTTTCAAAAAATGCTTATTTCGTAATATCTCTCTATATATACAATGTAATTATATCTCTTGACCTAATTTAAATCTTACTTAATTTTCTAATTTTTATCTTAATTTTACCCATATTAATTTCATTCTAAAATGGTCTCTTATTTCCTGATCCAATTCCACCCTTTTCATTTAATTAATACTACCCGAGCTCTTTAAAACTGCTTTAATCAGTAGGTTCTCACGTTCCGAGTGAAGGGATTAAAAATGCTTAATGATTATCGCATTCTTTTAAAAATACCTAAATTCCCTTTCCTAAATCGACATGCGTCAAAGAAATCTCTATCAGAATCTCATAGTATCAAATCACTGAAGAAAAAAGTTCGGTCTCTTTTGCTCTTGTATAGTGATGTAGACTGACGTATTTGTCTCTTCTTTCTTGTGCACAAATTAATGTAGAAGTGTCATCTCCCTTCGGCCACACTACAGCTTAAAAAATGTTATATATATAATATTTAAAATGGCTAGAATATTTTAGAGAATAAATATGTATCGAGGTATCATATTAGGAATTTTTTAGAGCTGATCTCGTATCTTTTTCTTTAAAACAAAGCGATTAGTCTTGAAAGCAGTGCAAACTTTTCAAATTATATAAAAGAAAATATTTTAATTAGTCAATATCTAGTAAACAATATCAAGCTCTCCAAATCGTTTTACACGATTATTTATTTTTTTAAACAATTGCATTAAATGCAGAAAATTGGTGTGGTCTTGTTTCTTATATTTTATGATTATTCAAAAATAAATCTGTGGTAATTTTCATTGATCATTCTATGACAGTTATAGATTTTATATCTCTTTAAAGCAGTTACCTACATAACAGTAGTTTTTGAAACAGATGAAAGGTTGCTATACTTAAAGATTACGTTATTCCATTCATATTATGGCAGTTATTTGCATGCAACAGTTTATAATTAAAATCATCAAGCATCCATTTTCTCAGTGTTTGTTCATGAAATTGCAGCAAAATTATGCAACAAGCATTTTTAATATATTCGGAGGCAATGCTCAACATTCTTCAAAGAAATTCAAATGATTTGGTAAATATGAACCTATTTTATAAAATAAGAATTTTAAAGAAATGTTAAAAGATTTTATTATATATTTCATAATATCAGTTTCTCTGAAATTTTAGCCAGCAAAATCGGTACGGTATACTTAATATTTAGAAATCAGCGAGCCTGATATAATCCTCAGTTAAGCATTTCAATCTTGTCGACTGATAAAGGCTCCAATTAATTAGAACCTTCTCCAAAATTACACCTTGTTGCCTCAGAATGTTATACAACTAATCAAATCATTGCCAATTTAAGCGTCACCTCCATACTCAAGTTACCAGTCCCAAGCAATCGGCTCATACGTAGAAAGATGGAAATCATCAAATTACAGCTTAAAATGATATACGTGTTTCTATACATCTGAAGATTATAAAGAAAGAGTTTTTGTAAAATCATCAAATTTTCATTTGAAATATACTGTTTCATCGCACAGAATATCCATATCCATTTAAAACTGAATCTTTTTCGAATATATTAAGTACTTTTTTAATGTATTAGGATGTTATTTGACGCTATTCAATGAGGGATGTTTTGTGAACATTTTAAATACATTATAATCACACTTAGAACAATAATAATGTAATCATATTAGAACTAAATTTGGAATGCCTTCTGTATTTACAACGACGCACTGTCATCTTAGTTCTCACTAACTCTTTTCATGACTATTTTCGAAAATCTATTGTTTCAGTCTAATTGCACACTTTTTTATATCAAAAAACATGCAAACAAGGCGAAATGCACCGTGCCAGGAATTCTGCATCTTGCAACTTCTTGGACAGTTTTTGTAAAATACTTTTATGTTTCGATTGTTTCATTAACGCTTACAAAACGGAAGAATCTGAAATAAGAAAACGAATAACTTATGAAGTCAATCTCTTGAAGTCATAATCCACAGTTTCAGAATGTATGCGGTTAAAGCCCTGTTAAATAATCTGATTATTAGCTATCAAAAAGGCACAGTTCACTGTGGCATGAAATGAAGTTATTTATGACAGTGTGAAGTTGCATTCTGTCTGATCGAATATTCTAAATTATATGGCCAGTTAACAGACTTGTATTTCAGTTTCAAAGTATGACTATGTTTTGAAGGAAGTACTTTCTTGGCTCAGAACCAGCTCACACATCAAATTATTTAGAAACTTAATTTTTATAGGGCAATTAAGATATTTCCTAATTAAAGAGACTTTTTGACTGTCATTCATTTACCTTTGTATCTTATTAAATATGTTCATTTAAATAAAAACGATTGATTTCTTTTAGTGTAATGGAAATATATATATAATTATTATTTCGATTAAGCTGTATTATGCATTGCAGAACGGGAATATCTAGAAGATTAAGAAATTATTCATCGAACATGGCAAAAGTCTTCTTTCAATTCAAATTTTTGGAAAAAAAATGAAATTTCTTTTAGTAAATATCAATTTTGATTATTTTAGTAAAATGCATTTTCTTTCCTCAAGTGAATGAAATAACTTTCTTAACCATAGCATTACAAATTTAGATACAAGTTTTGTTAAAAGTGTTGAAATATGACTTGATTTAAACCAGCTCACTTATAAAACTTTCAAAAATATGAGAACAGAACTTCTCATTATAATTTAAAAATACATTATTTATCTTATTAAGAATTATTTATATTATTTAAAAGAAATCATTGTCACTTTTGTATTAAATATGAATAAAAAGCGCTAATAATAATTGGCCGAAAAATAAAGAAATAATTACGTTATATTATTCCTTATTTCTTTATCGCAAACCATTATTGTTGCTTCTTTTTCTATACACTTTGATCTGATTTTATAATTATTGAAGAATGCATTTAACTTCGTGAAAACTTAATGGGCAAATTTTCGTACAAATAATAAAAAAATGTTAACCTTAAGAAATGCACTGACACTCATTGCTAAACATTTAACTGTATATAATGTATTAACCCCTTCACTGATTTATTTTCTTTACTATGAAATTAGATGAATTCTTCAATTTTGAGAATGTTCTGTCGTTTTGATTTAATTGAGAATTCATTTAAAATAATTGAGATTTTATTTATTCTACATAATTTTTGTTATAACAATTATGAACAGCTTAATTGATGTTTAAAAGAGGCAAAATAAGATAAATCAATGCTCTCATGGGGTACGGGCAAACCTGTTAAGGGGTTAATATATATTTTCATTTCTTTCAATTTTTTTTTTCGGATAGAGTAAGCGAATTATATTTTTGAATGAAAATTTTATTTTCTCTTATTGAAACTAAAATAGAAAAAGAAAAGAAAAATTCCAAACTAAAAAAAGGAACGCTGATCTGTAATAATTTAATTTTAAAAAATCACAAAAATTTTACGAATAACCAATTTTTAGTACCCTTATCGTATTTAACTGCAGTCAGGACATTCCGGGAACCTACTCGTAATTTGGGATAAAATTAGAGTTTATTTTTATTCTCACCAAAGTGAGTCTCTTTGGGACTGGAGATGTGCCAGTATGTCATCACTTGAAGCATTCACAGACAAATTTTCACAGCGCAAACTCAAAATTTAATTAGAGTTTGATACTCTGTTTAGGCTAGTACATACTGCCAAAGTGTAACAATTTGACTGGAAAGTTATTAAATACAATGTGAAGGATTGTATTACAAAGAAAGATCTGTATTATTAAGGATTTTCATAATAATGCAGATAACAAATAAATTATGGATGAATATCCTCCTTATTCATTCAGCATTCAAATTACTTTTTCTGCGTGATATTAAAATTTTGTGAAATATTTCAAATATAATCGATTTTTGCACACAAAAAATTATCCATTACATTTTGTAATTTTTTACAATACATATAAAACTCCATCGGATGTCTTAAATAATTACCGTGTATTATCATACAGTACAAGAGAGTATTTAGTTGGATACTAAATGAATAATTATGATGAAACTTCTTTTAATTATCCATATTTGATCAGAATCTTTCCAAAATTACTGATTTGAAAACGAAGGAAATTTTAAATCGTATATCTATTACATTTTGATAGTATATATATCAATATGAATACATTATCAGTTTTAGAATTTAAATGTTATATTAGATTATACTAAAGAAATAACATAATGAATTAAATATATTATTTAAATCATTTGTTGCAAGTTAAATGCAAGAAATAGTTCTAATTTTGATTGGAACTAAAGTTTCTAATTTATGCAATCTAATATTATTTAAAATTCTTAGCTCATTTTTTGAAAAAAATCATTTGTTATGAACTTAATATGTTTTAGCAATCTTTGTTTTTGCGATGTTCTATAAAGATCAGTGTATGAATTTTTCCTGAATTCTAGAGTGTATTTCAGTTTGTGAATACTACAATACTTAAAATTACAATAATCGACTTCCAATACCACACTGCATACATATTCTAGAAACATGAATTATAGGATTTTGAATTATATGACGTATTTATTTTTTGCTACAAAAATGACAAATTTATTTAAGATAAATGTATTAAATGCAGAAGCATTCGTTTTAGCTAATGATGCCTAAATGCATTACAAACTCTCAAACAGACTCAAATAATATTAAACTGTTTACTTGAGATAGCATAATGATGTAAAAAATTAGAAAACAAATTATTCTCGGATATTAGTTGCATATTTTATTTGGAAGTTACTATCTGAAAAAGAGCATTGCTTTTGAAACACTAGAAACTAGATAAAAATATGCAAAAGAAGCTGAGTCACATAAATAAATGGAATATAAAATACAAAATGGAAATATTTATTGAAAAAATATTAAATATAATGGAATAAATATTAAACCCTAATTTCGAATGTATAAAGCTCTTACACACATTATATAAATTTATCTACACAAAATGATAGACAGCATTAAAATGAGTGATAGTTTAATACTCAGTTTTGACTTAAAAACTAAAAGCATTTAAGAAATTTCATTAATAGTTTAAATAATTCGCTTTGTTACGTTATATCTAGAGTTGAAAAAAATGCATTTTGCAACTCTCTTGGCTGATGAGAATATAACACATTATCAGACAATTATTCATTCACAAAATATTTATTACAACAAAACCACTCATTTTTTAAACAAAATGAACAAAAATATTCACAAAATTGTTAAAAAAAATATAATCATAATTATTTTGTTAAAACTTATTCTAAATTCAAATTTTTCCTACCTGATATCAGCCGTAAATTTAGCGAAAACAAATAAAAGACAAGACTGATTAATAAAGTATCCATCTCTGAAACAAATGGAACTTCTCCTTATATGTACTTTTTATCTCAAAATACACTCTGAATTATACCACGAATTTTCTTAATCTAACACAAACACTTGCAGCACTTGTCACGCAAAACATCTTCCACATGTCAAAACACAAACTTCTATCATCAACGTTTATTAGATTTAACCGAAAAATGGATTTGAAATCTTTGCAATCTCTCAGATAAGAAAGCTGGACGTTTCGGTTCGATCTTGAACTTGAAAGACAGTTTCGTTCGAAAAATGATTCCAGCGTATCCTAAATACCGCACAATTTATAAAAAATGATACTTTTCCGGGGAAAAGATTTACGGTATGATTAAAAAACTTCGTTCCGCATCCGCATCTCCAACAAGTCTCATCGGTGGAGAACTAGGAATACCTGATTTTGGCATCTGGCCTGAAACTATGGAATGAGAGCGCTTGGCAATCTCACAAGTAAAAATGCTTCTCGGCGTTGACTCTTACTACAAGATCAGACGTTTAGACCCTCTTGTGTTCGTCAAAAAAGATACTGTCCTCGTCTTTTAAAATATTATTCTAAGTAAAGTGTAAAGTGACTTCTTCCGTAGACACGGTAAACACTCTATAAATTTAAGAATTTCTTTTTCTACAACGGTTTTTTTTTTTCACAATTCGTAGTATATTTGATCTTGAAGCAATTATTTTAATCAAAATGACTGGATTACTTTAGCTTATTCTTTGCATTTTTTAATTAAAGAGAAACTGTCCTCGTGTTATAAAATAGTTTCTGAGTAATGTGT
This sequence comes from Argiope aurantia, assembly GCA_026543865.1. Classification (NCBI taxonomy): domain Eukaryota; kingdom Metazoa; phylum Arthropoda; class Arachnida; order Araneae; family Araneidae; genus Argiope; species Argiope aurantia. The sequence continues at coordinate 1,583,169 of JAPMOR010118671.1, read as the reverse complement.
AAATTGACTTCTTCCCTAGACACGGTAAACACTCTATAAATTTAAGATTTTTCTTTTTCTACACCCTTTTTCCACAATTCAAATATTCGTAGTATATTTGATATTCAAGAAACTATTCTAATTCTGACTAGATTACCTTAGCTTATTCTTTGCATTTTTAATAAAAGAAAAACTGTCCTCGTTTTTTAAAATATTATTTTAAGTAAAGTGACTTCTTCCGTAGAAATGGTAAACACTATATAAATTTAAGGATTTCCTTCTATACACCCTTTTTTTCCCAACAATTCGTAGTATATTTGATCTTTAAAAAATTATTCTTATCAAAGTAACTGGATTACTTTAGCTTATTCTTTGCATTTTTTTAATTAAAGAGAAACTGTCCTCGCTTTTTAAAATATTTTCCGAATAAAGTGTAAAGTGACTTCTTCAGTAGACACGGTAAACACTCTATAAATTTGTTTTCTT
>JAPMOR010118671.1:1529073-1582694 GCA_026543865.1 Argiope aurantia | reverse complement strand
GTGTAAATTGACTTCTTCAGTAGACACGGTAAACACTCTATAAATTTAATGATTTCTTTTTCTACACCCTTTTTTTCCACAATTCGTAGTATATTTGATCTTGAAGAAATTATTCTAATCAGAATGATCGGATTACTTTAGCTTATTCTTTGCATTTTTTAATCAAAGAGAAACTGTCCTAGTCTTTTAAAATGTTTTCCTGGGTATGGAGAAAAGTTTCCGTAGACATAACAAACATAGCACAAATTTAAGAATTTTTATCTACTATATTTTTTTTTCACAATTCATAGAATATAGATCTTGGAAGAACTATTGCAATCAAAATGGCTGGATTACTTCTGTTTATTATCTGTATTTTTATACTACCAAAAGAGATCCTTTCTTTGTTAATTATTTAAAATAATTATACTGAGTAACAAGGAAAGCTTCCTTTTGCACATAATTGATAACATTGCATATTTATATGATACGGATTTTGAAAAATTCATTATATTTGCACAATTAGATTACTTTTGTTTATTCTTTGGGTTTTTTTAAATCAAGTTAGGAGATTAACCGTTTCTGTTAGTAATTGATCCTGGTTGAATTAGGAACTTCCTTCATGCATAGGAATTATAAACATATTAAAAATTTAGAGAATTTCAAATATTCTGCCTCTTTGTGCACTATTTCAGAAATTGGGATATTTTCTATTAATCTTTTTTACTTTTTATTATTATCTATTTTTTCTTCTACTTCTCCGCTGGTACACGTTAAATTAGTAAAGGTCAAATTTCCCCCGCCCACTTTGGTATGGTGCGGAAGAGTTGAAGAGAAGGCACCAGCTCAGGTGTTATCCTCGATATTTGAACACGATTCAAAATAATAACCCCAGTATTGTCATGAAATAGAATTTAAAGAGGACTAATGTAAATATGACTAAAACTAATTTGAACGTTTTTCATTCTACTTCGTGACAATATGAATATTTTCTCTCGTCCCTTGAATTTCTTGTTAATATAATGTTAAAATATCGTCTGTGAAAGACTATTTTATTTTGTTTATTTTAAAGTCAAGATTACAGACTGATTTTTATTTTAAATTTTTGAGTTGTTTTCATTAGTTAAATATAACCTCATTTTATATCTAAATGATCATGAATAAATAACTTTTTAAGGTGTTCCATTCCCTCACACATTTGACTACTATTCAATGTATCCGATTAAAAAATTCTCAAATTCTGATTTTTTTTAAAAGAAAATTAAATAAGTTAGCTATAATTGTTACTATCATAAAATTGTTAAATTTTTTAAGAGTAAATGCAACTTTATTTATTTATTTACTTTCATACGTTATTTGTTTATCATGTACTATTTATTGGAATAATTTAATATTATTAATGAATCACTCTGTGCCAATTTTAGTTTAAAATTCATCGTTTTTCCTTGCTGAATTTTTAAAAGAAACTAATCTTAATTCAAATGTTTCGGTAAATCAAGTTTATTGTGGAACATCGAAGTAGTTAAGTTTCGTTCTTTTCATCATTTTGCATATTTGTTTACAAGAACACGACTTATTTTAATAGATCTAAGATATTATTATAAATGTATATAAAGTGCCATTAGATGCCCATTATAAAAGAAATAAGTAAAAAGAAAGGAAGATTTTTCAAATATTCGGATCGAAAATAGTTTTTTTTTTTTTTTTTTCGTTTAAATGCCATAGACCTAATAATGGTAGATGGATATTCAGTTTTTTTTAATATCCAGAATATTAAAAAATATATAATTTTTTTAATATCCAGAAAATTAATTTTTTCATTTATAGCAATTTCAATAGTCTGAAATCATAAAATTTAATTATTTTCTATAGAGTCAATTAAATAATAATAAAGCAATTTTAATTTAAATCTGAAAATTATTTTTATAAATCACGCGTTTAATATGCATTACTTCTCTTTCTAATGTATTCTGTAATGGAATTCTCAACGCTTGAAATTAATTTTTATAATGTATATTATATTTTATTTATAAATAAATATAAAATTTTAATTAAAAATGATTTTTATTAAATTATTTCAAAATATTTTACTAAATATGATAATAAGATTGAGCTATTAATTTAGCCTTCATAATTTCTTCAGTAGTACATTTATTGAGTCAGACAGCATAAAGTGTAATTTCTTATGTCATTTAAAGCATTTTTTAAAATTCGAAGTATATGCCTATCTCTAATGGTTTAGAACCCAGCTTTTGGGCTACGATTCGAGCTGACACTTTGAAATTTTCAAATACTTTATTTATATCTAATCTTCAAAGGCATTTTCGTGTGAAAGAAAAAAAAATCGTTCTGTATATTTAGAAGAAAAGGTTTTGTTTTTCTTTGAAATAAATGCACTTTCCTCTTGATTTCCTGTCAGATGTTAATCTAAAACATTCCGATGATCATTATATCTCCTTGTTACTTGAATGCTAAATTTATCATGCTTTCGAATAAACATGATGTGGACCAACTAATACCGTCTGAACCAAAATTATTTTATATTTTTAAATTACGTTTTCCAAATAAGACTCAAGATGGGAAAATAGCAATTTTTCTCATATATATATATATATAAAGGAATAAAATATTTGAAATGAACCTCACTGTTTGAAAAGCAGATTAAATTTTCTCTATGGAAATATTACTTAAACGTGACTTAATGAAATAAAGAAATTTTATTTCAGTGTCGATTCTTCAATTTTACACTTTACTTCCTCCCCCCCCCCCCCGGCAGGGCCCCCCGAAATGAGGATGAGATGCTTCTGGCATTTTGGTTGATTCTGGCCACCCTGGAGGGTACACAAGATGGTGGGAGTCTGGGTCCTCCCATCGATGACGGGATGTACTTCATTAGGGAAGGGTTGTACCTTGGTAGGTGATGGCCCTTAGGACTCAACCACAGTTCCCGCCAGTGTTGCTGTAGCGATGGTCCGATCATTCAGTTTTTTTATCCGAGTGCTTTCGAGGCAGTTCAGAGAGTCAGTGATATGACTTACACTTTACTTCCTTGGATATATTTCATTCATGGCTATTTTCTCCCTACTTCAACTGAAAACTTACTCTTATTTTATTGAAGCAATGATTTTAATTTATATATTTTTGTGTAATGTACCATTTTGAACAGTTGCATCTTCTTTTCACATATTTAAGCACCTTTTTTATTTAGGGATACATATATTATTTGTATATTTGAATATCGTATGTTGGTTAACAACTTGTATGTTTATAACTTACAATATCTTATTTATTTTAGTAATAATATTATTTATCTTGATCGTTTAACCCTTTTACCGTCCTCTAATATCGCAATTTTTTTTTTTTTTTTTTTTTTCGTATTAGAACAAGCAAGAATAAAAATTCAAACAGGTAAACATTTACAAAGCGTTATAAATGTTTAAAAGTTTTAAAATGTAGAAGAACGCTTGAAGCGCGTTACGGCCGCTCTGCAGAAGTTTCACTTGAACTTGCTAAACGCATTACGAAAGACGAAGAGGTTAAATGACCATCTGTTTCTAATAATGACGTAGTAAAATATTTTCGAGATTGAGAGTGATTTAAGAAAAGGAATTCACTTAGCTTATTAGATAAGAATGCTTTGTTTAATTAATCATATAATTTACATATTAAACATTTTGCAAAGATCTGAGATAAGGCTTACAAATATCAAAATTCTTGTTTTATCGAAAAATTTGGAAAAAATCTTACGATAATTTTCTTTGCAGATTTACGTGTTGACACATCTTTATCTCAAAATTGTTGATAATATGTTTGAATGTTAAAACAAGATTACGTGGTCAAACTGGTTATAATTTTTTGAAATATTAATTTTTTTAACTTCTGAAGTTGTTATAGAAAGTAGCTCTAATCCAAGATAGTAAACAAATCTACTTTGGATATTTAAAAATTGATAAATTTTGTTGTCAATGTACTTCTCACGACCTTAGTAGGGGATAATTTATTATTTCTTGATGATCAAATATAAAATGGTGAAAATACATGTTAAGCAAATCTGCTTGATAAACTGTTTAAATCTAGTATTTAAAACTGATTTACTTTCAATAAAATAAAAGCAACATTATGCATTGTAATGCTTTAAAATCATTTGAGCGACTCCATTTAACTGATTTCTGATCATGAATTTCACAGATAGTTTATCTTTCATTTTAAAATGATACCACAAAATTTTGCTATTTTAGTTTATTACATCTTTATTTATTACTTAAAAATCTTTCAGTGTTTCAAATGAAAAACTGTTCCAATATAAGCATTATGTTATAAACCGTTGTGACGCAGAGACGGCTAAACACCATTGATGAGAATGTTCTTTTCTCCAAAAAGGTTACATTTAAAAGTGTACTTTATAGACTAATGTACCAGATTTGATATGATAATGCAAGTTAGAAGCTTTTTATAACATAATTTTGAGATTATATTCGAGATCATTGATCCGAAAATTCGTTACTAAAATAAGATTTTTTTTTTATGTGTTTGGATGAGAGAAATACATACGAGACAAACATTCAGTGGGCATTCAGTCACGAGACTTACGGCATTGCACTGAATTTTACAAATCTGAAGAATGGATTCCTTTCAGGTAATTAGTATCTCTGTGAAATGAAGTTAAATATTTAATTTAAAATTTAGCTTTATGTATTTAACTTTACAAATATACAAAACTGAATTGAAATTTTAAAATGCAATTTTCAAACATTTAATGCATACTTTTCGTTTGCAAATTTTAAAATTAACATAAAAGTCTTTTTAAAAATTTAATTGAGTATAAAAAACAAATTTACAAAACATTATTATTAAATATAATCCCTCGGTGGACACCTCGAAATGAGAATGAAAAGCTTCCGACATGGTGGTTAGTTCTCGCCACCCTGGAGCGTATACGAAAAAGTAGGGGTCTGGTTCCTCCCATCGATGATGAGAAGTACTTCCTTAGGGAAGGGTTGTACCGTGGCCGGTGATGGCCCTTTGGACTCAACCACAGTTCCCGCCAGTGTTGCTGTTACGGCTGTCCGGTCATTCAGTATTATTTATGCGTGCGCCTTCTTGAGGGTCAGTGATATGACTTATTATTAAATATCGTTGTAAACTACATCTTTGCAACAGTCGGATTTTTCCATAGACAGTAGAGGCACTAGCCTCAAAATCCTGGGAAGCCTCAATATTTAAGACGTACATCTCAGTGCTGAGCCTACGCCGAATTTACTATATTTGGTAGGAAGATGGATCTCCAGACAGATTTGCAATTATATCCTCTTGCTTTCAAAATCGGCCATTAATTAATCTCAGTAAACATTTCAGATTTTTTTTTTGGTATATGAAAGAAATTCTAAACTTTGCTTCGTTTAAAAATTTTGCTTACCTAATAAGATAGCCCTGTGGCACTACATAGGAAAATGATGAGCATTACTGACTGCATAATTTTTTTACACTGGGAAGAAATCTTTTTGGAGATCTTTTCAATGGAACTTCATTTAATGTTAAATACAAATGAAAATACCCCTCATTCATTACGAATGCAATATTAAAATTATCAATGAAGTACACTTTTACCTACCTTAAAAAAGTGGAAGATTGAAATCTGGAATTTTTTCTTTCCAAATCTTCAATACTCACAATGTAATTTCTTAACAATTATTATCCTTTTGCACCAGTTCGTCAATACTTCTCCTTTTAAACAATTAGATCTTCTTGTTAAATGGATCAAAGCTATACTATTTATTTTAATTTACTGCGAAGTTATGATTTACAAGATTTTCAGCTTTTACTACCACTTTCTGTATTGCACGAATGATTTAGCAACAACAAATACTACATTATAATAAACAATTTAGTGCTATTAAAAGTCAACCCTGTCTCACTAATAGAAGTCATTTTTTTTATTTCTTTATATAGTGTAAACTGTATAAATTGTTGTATTTCTTTACATAATGAACAACTTTGCCACGTGCGATAACTTGGTCAGTTTTTGAAAAAAAAATATTTGGTTCCCAACTAAGTTCCTGAGTCAAGTAATAAAGATACCAATAATTTCATCGTACAAATAAGACATTAAACGATATCAATTTCTAGAATTTTTAACAATTATTTAATTATTTACAATCTGTAATCAACGTTTTATTTTTAACTTGTTGAATAAATGGTTTTGGTAGTCATGTTTGAATAAATTGTTTGTTTCATTAAGTAAAAAACTACTTGTTTTGCTTAAACCAGCATGTAATCCCATTTCAGGAGCACTTTTAGATTTAAAATTTTTAGCATTTTTGTTTAATCATATAACTTGGCAACGTTGCATCAGACGTCTGGGTAAAAATGGGAAACTTTGCCAATCTAGAATTTTGTCTGGACTGGACTGACATTAGGAGGTGCAGTTTTTTATAGCACTTTCTTACCATTCAACTTTTCACTAATGTTTGCAGAGTCATAAGAATATAAAATAAATTTCCATGATTTCCAAATTTCTAAAAAAGATGTTTTTAAAATTGTTTCTTACTTTTTAAACATTAATTGTTTTTAATCATAATACGGAACCTTTAAAAAATATTCTCAAATTTATTAACAGATAATGCCGCTCACATAAAGGCAAACTTTATTTCATTTTGATGCATTAATTCATAAGAAAGTTCTTAAAAAATTGAAATTGTTTTATCATAGAGAAACCGCAAGTGTATAAATTCTCAAAGGTCTAATATATCAAAAAATAAATGAAAAACCCATTACAAAATGAAATAAATCAAGTTAATTAAAAGAATGTTACAGACTTCACTGTGTTGATTTAAGAGTGAATCACATTTTAGTTGAAAACCCTTCTTTTAATTCTCATTGTTTTTTATCTTTTCTTACATCTTACCAATTTTTTGATCAAAAATGTCAAATATTTTTAAATTTTAAAAGCTATTTGCTTTTATATTTGCTATTTAGTACTTCTTAACGCTGTTTTTTATTTGTGTCAAACGTTCTGATGAATGCGAAAACAATGATGCAATGCCAATTCTGTTTCAGAACCACTGTTTCACTATAAGAAGCTGAATTTTTAGATTTGTCTATTCATTATTTCAACATCATATTTTATACGCTTTCATCTCAATTCACTTCTTTTCAGATCTTAATAAATATCTGAAAACCACATGTAACTTACAAACTTCATACCGCTGTAGTTGAATAGTAAACAGGTAGTAATGTGCTTTTTAGTGGAATTAATAAACCAAACAAATATTTTAACATTTTAATATATGGGTGCTCTTATATCAACATAAAAGTGAAACACACAGTAAAATAGTTGTGTATTCTGGCGAGAGTCCCTTTACAAACGAGGCTCTATTGGAAGCAGTCGACTAAGGAACTGTCGACTGCTTGTACTTTTTTTACCTGTCTCTTGTACTTTTTTTTTCAAATCCTGTTTTCCGTGTTTGTACAATATTTTAGATAACGAGACGTATTAGGACCATGTTGAGAAACCTCAGTATCAAAATCATAATGATATTTATTGCAATTTTCTATTTGTGCTGTTTTTAACAAGGAAATTTTGATATCGGGAAAGTATTTGAAAGTTATAATATTCCTAGGAGAATCATTGGGAATAAAAGACAAAAGTGTAAATTCGAAAAAACCAAGACGTCAGACTTGACTAAGCAGTGATAAGGAAGGTGAGATCTTTGAAAAGGTCTTTACTTATACAAACTGCGAAATGCCATTTGGTGCTCTTTATATATATAAAAATCTCATGAAAGGTTTTTTAGATTTTTTTTGAGGAATATTTAAATTCTTCGAGAATTATATAATTAATGGGAAAAGACCAATTCCTCCCAATTACTGTAGCAAATCAGCTTAATAGTGGCGGGGCTTGTAAATGGAAGAACGAGCGGCGGGAATGGTGGCATAGCAGCATTCATGAATTTGGCTGTGCATTTTATTTATACTGGCCTTATTACAGACTGATAATATGGTTCTTCAAAAGTAGAGATTGTGATATTTATTGTGGTAAATTTCTTGGGAGAAAAGAATATCAAGCTTTTTATTGATGAACTCGCTCAGATGTTAAAATGAGCTCGTGTATTCAGCTATGTAAAGCGCATTCCGATGCATAAAATGTATACTCCTGCTTTTTGTGAACTTATTTATAGCTAATCGGACAATAACACTACCAGCACTGTAACTTTCAAGATATAGATGGAAAAATGCAGTTTCGGATTTCTGCTAAATGTACTGGTAACTTGAATAGAATGATCAATAACATCCGTTTTCATTTATGAATAGTAAATTTTCCCACAACTGATCAGTCAGCATGACATACTTATGACACTAATCACCCAGTGCTGGTTTTCCGTAGAGGCATTGGAGGCGGTCACCTCTTGACTCGAAAACTGGGGTGAGGGCTTCAAATTCTATTAATTCTGATAAGCCGAAGGCTAATGTTTTGCATTGCATATTTTTTCATCAATTTTTTTTTTCATCTTTCTTTTTAAAAAAAATGAAAGGAGTGAAACATAACGTAGGGAGAAATAAACGGAAATGCGAAGAAAAAAATAAATACATAATTTCAAAAGCAGTGAAATTCAGAAACTTTCTAAAATATAAAAATTATATAAAAAATTTTAGAAAACCCATTTATTAAGGAGAAATTTTTTTGTAATGTAAGGAAATTTTTATTTACTTATTTATTTTGATTTGCAAGAATATTGTATTCGAAAGTATTCTAACTGAACTCAACTTTCGTTTGCCTTTTAGAATAATTTTCTTAGGATTTATTTTCCAATTTACTTGCATATCTGTTAGACCCAATTTCTTTTAGTTGGTTGACTCATAAGTCTACAATTCCTTGCTATCACAAGATAAAGAAAGGAAAAAAAATTCTTTTGCAAGAAATACCAATTCCACCTCTTTTAAGGAGAACAGGATATATTTTCCCAGGACATTGGCCCACTTGACTTTATATTGAAGGAATAGCATAATTCTGTAGAGACTTCTCGGTATAATCGTTCTCTGTTTGTCCACATTTTTTTAAAATCAGTAAAAATTTTGATCTTCGCAAGATATTGGCATTTTTTTTTAACTTTATTTTTAAAGACAGATAGTTTGTGTGTTTCTTCTGAAGTACAGAGACACACAAATGAAGGTTTTTGTAAATTTAAAAATGCAATCTTTCTCAGCTATCATAAAGTGTTATCGATTTTCATTTTTAAATGATTTAAATAGAGTTTATCGATAATACATTTTCTATGTATGTTCACAATTTTTTTAAAAAAACTGAATGTAATTTATAAAAAAAGATAATGAATAATAATTTTTAAAATGATAATTTTAATTTCGATGTTTGCCACCTACTTATTTTTGCACTCATTTAAAATTTTTAAATGTACAAAAACATTTTTAAATTCTTTTTTTAAGAATTTAAAAATGCTATTAAAGATGTTAACGTCGATAATAAACAAAGAATTTATATATATATTTTTTTTATTTATCCTAGAATGAAATTTCTGATAACATCTTAGGACTTATTTCCAACATAGAAATATAGCAAAAAAATACATTTCGTTTAATAGTTTTTATTAAAATATATATTAGCAAGAAAATCCCGAAAATTTTATTATTTTGTTACAAAAATCACAAGTACGATATTTGTTACTTAACAAAGGAAAATTATTATTAACTAATGAGTTGGGTTTTTATTAAAGTGTACTTAAATATATGAATACTAACATTTATTAAGGACGAAATGATTGACATTCATAAACTGCTCATTTTAATCCTTTCTCTGTTGTGCTCTTTTTTTCTCTTTCATTTTTTGAAATCACTTTCTTCCGTTCTCCCCAACTTTTTTTGCAAATGATATTTAGATTCAGAAAGGAATTTGACAAATTCAGCAAATTACATGAACCCTTTAAAGCGCCATTTTTTTCTAATCATATCATGTTAAAATATTTTTAGGCTTGAAATTAGAATAAGAAAAGGGATTCATTTAGCTTATTAGATAAATTTGATTAATTAATTAATTTGGTTAATTAATAATTAAGTAACAAATCAAGACACAGCATTTTGTCTGAGATAAAGAACTGAAGCATCTAAGTTTCTGACTTACTAAAAAAAATTGCCAATCTACATAATTTCATACGAAGATTGAAAAATTTGGTGGGAAGCATACTTCCCACGGCCTTAGAAAGGGTTAAAACAATCAAACATCGCCATTCTTGAAAATAACTTGATCTATTTAACACAAAAGAAAAAAAATGCTTTAAAATAAAACATAAAATATAATTAAAAATAATGTTATGTTTCGTAATTAAAATAATAAGAGTATATTTATTCATTCAGAAGCCTGTACAAATAAAATAAATATTTTAAATTAGATTGTATAAAATTATATCTAAATACAGATTTAGAAATGAAATTAATAGTTTCCTTGGAATAAGAAATCCTTCTTCTTGTGTACAGCCGACCCTTTCGCCACCACTGAACGTAGCAGTATCGACAGGATTTGTTGTGGCCGACTGCAATCTTTAGCATTGTCCATCCTTACATTGACCGATTCATCAAACTGACATTCCCTTCTAGGTAATTGGCTCCAAGCCACAAAGCGGTCAATTACTGATCTTCCTCTTCATCTTCGCATTCACCTATCTTCCTATCAAACAGGGAATAGACCATCACTAAAAGAAAATCTCCGCGAAATTCTAAATATTTCTCCAAATTCTCGTTTCACAACAGAAATCCGAACAGTTTCAAACTTTCAAACAGATGGTAAAAAACTGACAATTTTTAACGTCATGTCCTTCAGAGTTTTGAGATTAGTATTGGTACCATCAGTACTGTACTTAAGTCATTATTTTCAACTTTCAGATTCTTTCTTAATTCCGAGATTTCTATACATTCCTTTAAATAATGATAAACAGTACCGATTCCTCCACAGATACATTTATTTTCCAGCGTTCTGAATCAGTAGAATCTAATTGTTTCATAATTTTTCGGATACTTCAATCTAAAACACAGGTTTTTATTCAGGAGTTTTCTTTCTTATTTTAAAGCATTCTAATTGTTTGTTTTTCTCCAGTTTCTTTCTTTTTTGGAGTATCTATCTGAATTCTACATCTCTCTGGTTTTTGACCGCTTCACCAACACCGTTCTCCTTATCTTTAGAGTATACCGTCTAAACAGTATATCAATTAGAAACAGTTAAATTCTGTATATTGGGAATTAATCTTCCATCAAAAATCACTGCAGATTTATTTCAATGTGTAGCGCTGCAGTCCAAACTGGAACTTGATCTTTTAAAACTAGTTCTAGAGTGGCAAATTGTTATCTGTATTAGGTTTTGACTTCTTTATTCCAGCAGGATTTCTAAGAATATAAATATATAATTATGAATATATAATAAAAGAGGAATGCTGATAAATTCAGAATTCGTGGTATAAAAGTGGAAATAAGATTGAAAATTTGATTACAATATGATAGAAATCTTATTTAAAATCATATTTTTGCTTTTTAAAATATAAAAAATTGTCTTTTTTTAATATATTGCCATGTTTAGTTAAATGAATGGATAATCTGCAGTAATAATAATAGCAAATGTATTTTTTATAAGTCAAGCTATTGCGAGTTAATGAGCAATATATATGCCATTTCCATTAAAAAAATCTAAAAACAAAAATAATTAATTAATTCAAAATTGCTTAGAAAAATTTGATTAATTTAAAAGGCTTTTATTCAATTTATTATGAAACAGCTTTAAAAAATAACAGCATAAAGAATATTTTTACTATTGTATTTCGATCCATGGTCCTAAATACAAGGAAACTATGTAGCTCTCGGTAGAAGATTATGTAATTTCATACCAAATGCCTTCTGTTGAAAACCTCAGACGAAGAAAGGACTTTTATAATATTTTAATTACTAAATATTACAAATAAAATTATGTACTAAAGAAATTCATAGAAAAGTATTTAATTTAACTTTGTGAAACGATAGAAGTGAGTTGCAGGCTCTTACTTTAGACCATCCAAAAACTTTTTTCACTTATAACATGCCACATCTTTCTTCTACAAAATTTCAAAATGGCTGATAAAATATCAGTTAGTGTTGCCACTTATGGTGTAGAACTTAAAATTAAAAATTATTCAATTTAAGAGTGAAGACCCTGGGTACATAATTTCACTAGATACACAGGTCTCCCCTAGTCAAATCAAATTATATGAATGCACCTTGTGCATATACTCTGATTTGAGTAGTGCATATAATCTGATTTGAGTAGAGAACACAGCATATCATCTTAAAGTAAAGAAAAGCTACAAAGAATAGTGAAAATGTAAAAAGAAACATTCAAACTGTTTTAGAATTAGTTTACCAGAAATATAAAAGGATTTGAAGAAAAAGCGTGAAAAACATATAAAGACATTCTAAAAAATTATCACAAATGAAATAAGCGTTGCATTGATAAAAATGCGGACATTTCCAGCTTCACAAACATGATCTAGGAGGGAAAAAACTTTCAATTTACCTAATTCCGTTTGTAAAGTTCAAAAATTATTCCATAAAAAAAACAAAATGAGCTCATAGACATTAGAAGAAGTTGGTAAGGAATGATAAGAAAAAGAAGTTTTATCACATTGATGAATCGTCTAGAATTTTGCCAGAAATGAAGAATTGGAGCATGGGAGAGATAGGAGAGAACTTTTTTGATTTTCTATAACCTTAATGATCTATACATAAATTTTAACTGGAACACCCTTATTTGAAAATAATCATTACAAAATTTTGTTCTTTAAGACCTATATGGTGTGTTTTTGCTAGTATCGGGGACACACAATGTATGAATGTACAATTCATAAAAATGTTTTTTTATTGATTTCATTATTGAAGAGGATTACAAATAACTGACATCATTCATTGTTAGTTAAGAATGTAAGCAGAGACATCGTGACAATTATCTATTAAAGATTGCTTTGTACAATTTCTACAGTTCGAATTTTAAAGACTATGATGGTGAAAACTCTGTTGAAAATAGTCAGTGGGTTTTGACTGAGTGAACTGATATGATAAGTTATATAAGCTCAATGATTTAATTTATTGATAAATTAAGAGAAAAATAAACAATAATACCACATATGTATACTGCCAAATCACAAGATTAATTTTTTTAAGGAACAAGTAAAGATAATAACTTCCCCAAATACAGATGTTATCTCAATGAATTTTAGTGAAAACTATGCTCTCATAATGCAAGAAGATATTCTATATCATGAATGGACCTCAGATTTATGCACTATTTATCCTATCATGATTCAGTGCAAGGATGGAAACAATAAAAAATTTATTTTGCCTCTTTGTTTTATATCTGATGACATAAGGTGAATACAGTGTAAGAGATGAAAAAACTGTTACTGCCGTTGTAGACGATAACTACAGACAAAAAACAAGCTTTCACTATTTTAGTGATAAATATGCTGGGCAGCATAAAAGTGAATATAGCCTCATGTATTTATATCTGTATGAAAAGAGCTTCCAACTCAAAATTCATTGGTCATTTTTTGCACCTACACATGGAAAAAAAGGATGGTAGAATAGGGTGCATACAAATGTTTATCAGAAAAGTAAAATCTTTAATGACATCTGAATAAACAAATTATAGTACCAAATGAATTCCGAATTTTTTCAAAAACAGCATTACAAATGCTAATTCCTTACGCATTTCTAAAGAAATGGTTTTTCTACTCACCTGATTTTGGAAAGTCGCATCAAACTTCTTGAAACTCTTCCAAGAACAAAACTATTTCACAACTTTCAGTCAACAAATGACTAGGAAATGCTTATGTCTAGTGAATCAGCTGTGGTATAAAAAAAAAACTCCTCACTTTTAATTTGTGTAAAAAGCAATAAACGTTATTTGTGCTAATAAAAAAATATATATACTCGGATATTATATTTGTGATAAGTTATAGAGTGAAATAAATACGAAAGATGAATCACTGTAAAGAATACAGTTTATGGATCATCACTATCTTGTTTCTTGCCCAAAATGAAAGATACTTAAGGTGTTTGTGTTTGTGTGTGTGTAGTAATCCACCTTAATATTACTGCGCCGAGTATATGATAGATAAACATGACCAAGGTGTTAAAAAAATTGTTGATATAGTATAAAGGCAGATAAAATTCTAAAATTATTATAAAAATTAAACATAGTGAAATCTAAAAATCTATTATGAAAACTGATTGGTTTGAAAAAATGGTAAGGAAAAATCGCAAATACAAAATCTAAAATTTTGGGTGCAAAATATGTCTACAATATCAAATGATAAGCTAAGAATAATTGTCTCGACAGAGATGTATTAAAATGCTAAAATGCTAAAATAAATAAAATGCTAAATGCTAAACTAAATGCTAAATAAAAAAAATGCTGATAAAATGCTAAAACAATGTAAACAAGTTAACTTAAAAAAATGTCTATACAACTTTTATACTTATGAACAGGAAACAATGCTGAATAAGAAAAGGGTGAAAATCATTACATGTTCTTATATTTGGTAGGAATAATATATTTTCTTTTATTCTTTTCAGGTTTGGAAGATGGTGGAGGGAAAACAATGTCTGTGAACCCTCCTAGTTTTCAGACATGTTGTACTCTTAATTGTCACCTTCTGATTCAGTGGAAGGATGATCTCGGCATTAGCATCCGATTCCCGAGATGGTGAAATTTTTGTCATTTTTGAAAGGACAACAGTTGTAGATGGAGATACAGAGTCAACAGAAGGAGCTTTCACAGAAAAAACTGCCGCGATATTTAATGCAATTCTCTTTGTTGAAATATTTTGTATTATAATGGAAGTGGGAACTAGACAAGACGAGGTCATATAAAATTTTGAAATTTTTCTCCACTGGTGACATTATTTGCTTTAAAAGGAGACTTTTTCTTAAGCTTTTTTTGATTTTTTACTAGTTGATAACCAGATTTTCAATTGAATCGGAAACTGATTCACCAACAGGTAGAGCACATAAAGAGGAAGAATTCTGTAAATTTACCAGCAGAGATGATATTTTAGAATCTGAAGGATTAACTCTAGTATTATAAGAAATATCAATTACATCCCATTGAGTTATATTGTGGCGGATATTTTTTCAACTGCAGAAGTGCAACTATTCCCAGCTACAGGGGTTTTGAATTTCACTTTTGGGCTTCTGTATAAGAAATCTGATTACTTTATCATTTTTCATAAGACTCATTTCTCTTGTTTCCAGGAGAGACAGTTTCGTGAAAACTAAGTGTGTCCGCCTCTACAATTAAGACACTTCTCTTGAGCTGAACAGTTAGTGCTGTCATGGATGAATTATACACTACGGACGCATGTCAGTGTCCTGTGGCAAGAAAATTTTGAATGCCTGAAACGTTGGCACTGGAAGCTCCTTAAATAATTTCAGTTATATGTTCTAAGAGATAGGCGTATGTATCCTGCCTTAATAGCTCCGATAATGTAGCTGAACTGAAAATTAATACAAGGTATTCCGTATTCAGGAGATGACAATCCTTTCGTATTCTAATACGCCGCACATGGGTCGCTGTATGACATTTAGTTTTACAGTAATCTCTTCAATTCGGATGTTGAATAATTCCCCACGGGATATGACTCCTTTAGATGTATTAAATATTGGGTAAAGACTGACAAGAATAAGGATTGTTGATAGTGATTTCAAATTAACAATTTGTCTTGCTTGTTTAAAGAAACCTACTTCAAACCAGAAGGTCTCCTGATCTAAGTTTCTAAGTCGATTTCACCTTTCCAATGCTGCTAGAAATGCCCTTTTGAACAAGAAAATTGTGACACCATGAAATCATTCTTTTGAATGAGATAGTTATGAATAATAAAAAAAAACTATGGAAAGTTCTGTTCAACATTTGATGCAATGTGTTGCTCATTGAATGGAACACATTTTGATTTCTCCATACGAAACTGATAGAAATTCAGGACTGACGATTCCTTCCAACATGAATCCCTACAAGGGAAAGCAGCCACCGACTCTGGTCATCTCCAGCCTTAGCGCTTAGCTTAGTTCTAGCTGGAACCTAAGCGCTGGGACTTACCTCCAGTGATCACCCTTAACGCCAAGCCACACACACAGTGCACCCACCCTTTCAATGGGTCACCACGAACGGCCAACAAATGGTGTTCAGGACTGTCCATGAAAAACCAGAAATTAACAGTATGGCGAAAAGAGGATGGAGGATTATCTTCATGGAGAGCTCCCTCTCTTGGAGTCAAGGGAAGGAAGAAATAAAGAGAACGCAAAGGGCTGACGGGAGGAGAATCTGAAAGGCAGATCAGATCACAAGGGTACTTCGGTGCGGTGAAGCCCGTTACATCTAAAGAAGATGTGCCTCTGAGGAGTGGTGTAAAATAGGAAAAAAAATTAAGAAAGAGAATACTTGCAAATAATAACATTTGTTTTTCACCTTGAAACATTTTATGTTAATAATTTTAATCTAATCAACATTAGGATGCTTATGAAAAATATTGCAATTATGACAATTAGCTTATTTCAAGAAAAATAAAAGTATTTAAAAAAGATTAAATAAGCTGATCAGAAAAATGCATTCAAAGCAGATATTTCAAATCTCGAGACATCATTATAAAGGTCAACAAATGCAATTATTTATAAAATAATTTTGCCTTCAAATGACTAGTGAAATATAGTAGAAAATTCCACTTTGAAGCGTTTCTTACATACAGTGCTTTCAAAAATCGTTTTTCTAGAATGCTTCTTCGTATGTGCCTTTAGACAAATTAAATAAACTATAATATAAGGACATATTTGCGTTGTATTCTTTGTTTCTTAGAAATGAAGAATGTGTGATGTCACCATGAAACGCTAGTAGAAATAAGAGAGTAGATGATGATGGTTGATTGCGTATTTTTCTTTTGTAGGATAAACTGTGTCGAAGTTTAAGGCCCGAACATAACTGTAATTTTATTCAGAAAGTAAATATAAACCACGTATAAGGAATAAAACTAGAAATGGTAGAAGCTAAAAATGTATATCAATAAAATCAAATATCATGTAAAACCTGTATATCATGTCTTCTAAAATTGTAAAGATGTTAATATATGGTTTTTACCCATTTAAATATGGTAAATAACAAATGTCGGAACTAAAATCTTTAAATCGAAGCGAATCAGGCCTGAACAATCTATTAAAATGAGACTGATACACGAGTTGAATTTTAGGTATGAATGGATGAACTCGGTTTGAGAGAGTCACAGTTTCTAGTAAGAGTCAGAGTAAATAATAATCTTTTTGAAACTCTTATTTCTTACACATTTAAGGGTAAGATAAATGGCAGTAACTTTGGAGGTAAACACAGAGGAAAACGTATGAAGCTTCCGACATATAACTTCATCATCACAGGTAAAGGCGCAACCAACATGGTCATAAGACTTCGAACCATCTGTAAAAATTGGTATGTGAGAGTTAAAAATGGAATTAAAAACCTGATCTGCAATGTCTGCTTTTGCGAAGTTTTAGAAAGGGTGTAACAGTGTGATTTTATAGGAGGAATGAGAAAAAAGTTTTCAGATACATCAGTTATAGAAGCTATCTGGCAGCAGGTGGCATCTGTGTTTTCTCATTGGGGAGATACAGAAAGGACGAGCACTGAATAAACGAGTATGATTGTTATTTGAAATTGTTTTCCAGTAAGGGATGATAATGATTGCTTAAAACCCAGAAGAAATAGCCAATGTAGAGCATATTCCACCTGCATACTAGCGAAGGCTCATGATTCTCGACATATAAACCGCTGACTGGGGTAGTTCTGAAAGTACCATAAAACAACCGAAGGGCTTGGTAGGGCATGTAATTCAAACGTGAGGGATAAAAAGACAGTGTAGAATTATACACAACCGACTCTTAATCTAATTTGGATCTTATAACGTAATGATATATATGTAAAAGAGAGGTGCGATCAGCTGGATAAAAAGTGGATAAAAATCGTAGAATATTAAGCGATCGTAAATACTTGTTCTGTAGATGAGAAAATCAAAATGAAAGTCAGACGTTTGTCAAATATGACACCAAGAAATTTGTGTTGATCCTTCACAATTAGTGGCATACTACTGAGATAGTTCTGACTCTGAATACAGAGGCCTTCTGAAAAAAATTTACACACAAAATAATCTGAGATGAAAATGAAAACCCGTTGTTATTAGACCAAGATACCATGTTGTTAATTGTTGTTTGCAACTGTCTTTCAATAAAACACATGCCTCTTGCTAAAGAAATATCTGTATATATCATCAATATAAATATTTTTTTATTAAAAGTAGGGGGTATGACAAAACCGGATTCGATTAATTTTTAAGATAAACAAGGTCACGCTCAAAACGCTACCCTATGGCACTCGCTCTTGCAAATACAGGGTTAAGAAGAAATAAGTGACCCACTTCGGAGGGCACTAAAATGCATTCTATTGGACCAAATAAGATAAAAATTGGACTACAGATTATTCAGATGATGCACTTTACATTTATTAATTTAAAAAAAAATTAGTACAAAAAATTCACCAATAGATGGAGCTGTAACACAAATAGCATTTATTTGCATATATTGAAAATGTGAAACATAATTTGCGTTACAGCGCATGTCTATTACCATTTTTATTTGGATAAAAAGAAGGCGGATTCTGCACGAACATTAGTTTCTTCACTGTTCGTCCTGCCTACGTTACAAGAAAAAGCGCTATTGGTGAAATTGTTCTACCAGAACCAACGAAACTCCATTGCAGCTCTAAAGGAATTTCGTCGTATGAAGCAGATACTAAAAGGTCCAATGTCTCCAGGTGCCGTACCCAAGATGATGCAGAAATTTGAAATCTTGAAATCCTCTACTTGGCATTCTTCCAGGTAGAGGACGAAAAAAAAAATCCCTTCTTACAGCGTCGAAAATGTTGCGGCCGCGCAGTTGAAGCCAGCAGTCAGTCGCCGCATAATAGTGTGAGTTTGCCAGTTGTTTCCCGTGTTCTGGATATGCCGTATTTAACTGTACGAAAAATCGAATGCTCGAATGGTGGTTGACACAACTTGGCCATGGAACATTCTGTGGAGTGACAAGGCCCACTTTTGCCTCAATGGGTAAGTTAACATCCTCAATTGTCGAATTTGTGCAGAGGAAAACCCTCACGTTATCCAGCAACAATCTTTGCATCCTGAAAAAGTGACAGTATGGTGTGATTTTACAGCTACATTTATCATTGGACCATATTTCTTTGAAGAGATAACTTCAAATGGAATCCAAACCTGCTCCGTCGCAGGACAACGGTACCATGATATGCTAAAGGATTTTGTAATCCCAACTCTTCTACAGCGTGGATGCATTCAAGACATCATTTTCATGCAAAATGGTGCAGCACCTCATATTGGTCGTCATGTAAAGCGATTGTTAATACAGCATTTTACAGAAGCACGAGTTATCAGCCGTCATTCTCAATAACATGGCCTCCTCGCTCGCCGGACATTACCCCTTGTGACTTTTGGTTGTAGGGTTATTTGAAGAACAATATCTATCGTCAAAGTCCATCATCTCTATCAGATCTGAAGGAGAACATTCGGCGCCATATTCTTAATATTCCGGCAGACTCACTCCGGTCATTTATAGAAAATATGGTTCTCCGATTAGAGCATATTGTTGAAAATGAAGGTGTACATATTGAGCAATTTTGATTTTACTTTATTTAACAATTATAAACCATATTAAATGGTTTTATGTGTATTACAACACCACCTAACGGTGAATTTTTGTACTATTTTTTTTAAAGAAATGTAAAGAGCATCATCTCAATAATCTGTAATTCAAATTTTATCTCATTTGAATCAATAGAACGCATTTTAGAGCACTCTGAAGTGGGTAACTTATTTCTTGCTAACCTGAATATATCAGAATAATTACTACCCACACTCATCTGAAAAAATGTATATGCTAAAATATTTTGAATAAAAACAGACAAATTTCCACGGAAGTTAAAATCATGAAGGTGTTTTAAAATGCCATACCTCCAGACTCTGTCACAAGCTTTCTCTATGTCATAACAGACAGAAACCAGGTAATTTCGTCTAACAAATAATGTTCTAATATCAGTTTCTAGTTAAACAAGATTATCAGTAGTTGAAGGCCTCTTTCGAAAACCATTTTGAAATTCCAAAATAAAGTTATTCTCCTCCAAGACGAAGGACAGTCATAAATTGTTCTTTTTTTCAAATAGCTTACAGAGATAGTTAACGCAATCGGCATTTAACTGGAAGGATGTTAAGGGTCTTTCCCTTGCTTCATTGCAAGAATTGCTGTTACATAGTTTCACTGGACTGGGAAAACAATACCCTATCCAAATTCCATTGAACAAATTTAAAATATTTTTAAGAGAATCATGGGAACAATATTTTAGCATTGGGTGATGCTGTCTGGTCTAAGTGTTGTCTGTTTTATATTAATTAAGGCACGTTGTAGTTCCGGAAAAGTGCAGTCTGAATTATACAAAAGGTGCTGTGTTGTGTGAAATCGTATTGAAATAATCTAATAATTCCTTTTTATTAAGACGAAAGGCTTTTCATAGTTGCAGGAAAAGCATATAGATGCAAAAACATCCACAAGTATGTTAACTATTTCTACATCATAAATGTCTCTGCTACCCTTTTTGAGATATGAAGAATGGGAATCCGATTAAATTCTGTAAGCTCCTTTAACATTGGATTACATTTCTTTAGCAGTGACACAGGAATTAATTCTTGAGGCAAAATTTATCTAGGAACCTCTCTGATTGCCTTGTCTAATTAAAAACACAATGCCTTATGTCAGCTGGAAAGCGATAAGCTTCGATGTTGTACGGTATCTTTTAAATTTATCCCACGCCCATTTTTCTTTCTGCCGGACTTCCGTACAATTTGAATTCCATCCACAATAGGTTTCAATATTTGGAATAACTATTTCCAGATTCTGGAATGCATGCATTTGCAGCAACAATTAGTGTATGAATTATCATATCAAAGACATCATTAATGTTCTCAGTGTCTACCACGTCTCTTCTAATGATAGCCCTAGTCGAGAAACTCTTTTAGTCAGCTTTGGCGGATATATCGAGATGGACGTTGCAACAAAGAGTCAATCGAATTCAATGAGAATGGGAGAATAATCGTTTTCAAGTAAATCTTTTCCTACTCTGAAATCGAAATTAGTAACTAAAAATGGAGTACAAAGTTCTCCGTTGAATGAAATATTATGTTCCATTCAGCAGACGATGTATGCTCACCATTATTCAACTTACCGAAAGAGTGGCCATTGATAAATTCTTCAATCTACCTCCCTCGAGCATTAACAGACTCTTTCCCCAAAGTGGGCTGTGGTCACCAAAAGTAATTAAGGGAAATGGTAAATCCTCATTCAATTTATCAATCTCTCTCCGAGAAATGGGAACAATGATATATGGATTGCACATAGTAATTGATGAGTGTATAGTTGCAAGTTGGTATGCAAAGGAATATCTGAGGTTGTACTATTATGTGAGCATAGCAGCACCTCCTCAGGATGTATGAGAGATAAGATCCTTAAGTACTGTACTGCATCTTTTAATTTTAACTGCGCCCGTTGGCTTCAAAAAGGTTTCTGGCAATGCCATGCAATTTGGATGTTTATTATGAATCAGATGTTTGATATGGCCACGCTTATGACAGAAACCACAACATTTCCAAGTGAAAAAGGCCATTATGATTAGAATTTAATTGCAAGATTTTCTTTAAACCTTTTATTTGCTATTCAAACATTCAAAATTGAACATGTATCTTCACTCACATCAGATGAAGAGGATGTCAAATACCCAATTTCGCTTCGCAGATCGACATTGGCAGCAACAGTGCCACTATCGCTGCTTTTGTTAATTTTTGGTTTTCAGGGAAAATAAATTTCATATAAAAGGTGACCTATGAGCTTTGTAAATGCTTGTTTAACAGTAAGAGCTAAGAAAAGGTGTTTTTGTTTTTTTTTTTTTTTGTCTGTTTGTTTGTTTTGTTTTTTTAGGTCTTGCATTTCTTGACAATTTGTGGGCTTGTCTCGAACTTATATTTGATGCTGAGTGAATGCAAGTCATATGTGATGAATTTTTAAGATTTAGCAGTTCCGGTAGACTTGTTTGTTCTGGTACTAGAACTTTCTCTGGACTTTTTTGGAGGTTTAAGAAGTTATTTTTGATGATATTCTAGGGTAAAGAATTTTAGTAAGTACTCAAAGATTCTTTAGATTCCATTAAATTGTCAGGAACTGCATATGAAAGCCCATTTTTTGGTGTATGGTTTGTATTAATTTTCCTTGCCTCTGAGAAATTTATATTATATATATATTTGTTAACAAATAAAATCGCTTTTTCAGAGTTCCATTTTGGGCAATTTCTTGAATTGATAGGACGATGTCCAGAGAAGGTCATGCATTTAAGTGTGTTAGACCCACAAGATTGGTATCTGCATATCTGGCGCATGATGGTGCACTGCAAATAGAATGACAGTGCTTGAATCGTTAATACTTAAAGCATCCAAGAGGATTTGGAACACACTTGCTGACTTTGTAGGGTATGTAACCAGCCCATAAAAATTTAGGTGCTTATGGGGATGAAAAGGTCAGAGCGATATGCAGGACAAGTATTATGCAGCCATTACGCATAATATT
This sequence comes from Argiope aurantia, assembly GCA_026543865.1. Classification (NCBI taxonomy): domain Eukaryota; kingdom Metazoa; phylum Arthropoda; class Arachnida; order Araneae; family Araneidae; genus Argiope; species Argiope aurantia. Next base: position 1,559,978 of record JAPMOR010118671.1, on the reverse strand, counting down.
TAACAGATGAGCAACTCACACTTTCTGACACGTAATCTCTGCAATAAATTAAGATTCAGGAATTTATTTTAATTTTTGATCCAAAATAACACCACAGGAAACGTTACAAGATTGATGAGGCGAGACTGTTATGGTAGAGTGCCGAATTGAGTTAAAACTTGTAGCCAGTGAAGGATTTAATGCTTCGATTAGCAAATTTGTAGAATGAATTTTTGGGGGGATATTCTTTCTTCGCAAATTCTTAACATAAGATTTCTAAATCAGTAATGGTGAAACGCCATGAAATGTATTAGTAATACTCATGACGAAGAATTTGATGTCAAAAGAAACATTTGTGTTAGTAAGAAGAGTCATGATACCGAGCCCAACAAGGGAAGGCAGCCACCAGCTTAAGATGTCCCCAACCTCGACGCTTACCTTGGTGCTAAACAGAACCTATACATTCAGAACTGGAGCTCGGAACGTTGATCACTCTTAATGCCAAGTCCAAGAAGTAGACAACTCTTACTTGATTCCTCGAACCTTAGTAACTTAGATGACCAAACTAATAGCCTTAATGATACACCGGAGACCAGCAGTGCATCATCCATATAATGGGTTAATATGTAGGGGTTTTCGAGGTCCATAAGAAGCACGAAACAGACAGATTGGCGACAGCTTCTCATGGTGAGATCCCTCGTATACCGTCATAGGATACAAGTAGTTTTCTGACAACAGAGGGCATAGAGAAGGAGAAATTTAAAGTGAGGAAGAATCCAAGAGTACTTCGGGAATGAGACACCCGAATTTACAGAAAAAAGGTGAGCCTTGAGTGAATAAAAAAAATATATGTTTAGATATTAGTTAATTAAATTTCTATTTTTGATTTATTCAATTGAAAGAATTGTCCTCAATAAGCAAATGCTCTACTATATCTTTTACCTCACATATTTTAAACCAATAAACATTGGGGTACTTATGACAATCATTAAATTAATGACAATTATCTCTTCAAGCTTCTAAACTAATTTATTTCAACATTATAGTTAATAAAAGTATTTACAAAAAGGATTAAATAAACAGATCAGAAAAAAACATTCAAAGCAAGTATAAAAAAAACTACAATATTTCAAAACAAGAGGTATCAATATAAAGGTGAACAAATGTGAAAACTTTTTCATATCATTATGGATTCAAATGATTATGGAAATGCTGTAGAAGATTCTCCTTAAATTTCAATTATTTTTTTTACACGATGTGCAAATGAAGGGCATGTTTCTAGAATGTCTCAAGTTATGTGTAGACAGTTGTAAAGAAACTATAATATAATAATACAGTTCACAGTATAACATTCTTCTTTTTTTTCATAAAAGCTGAAGACTGAAAGATGTGCTGAACATGAAATGTGAAAAGAAAAAAAAGAGAGAAAGCATATTAAAAAAAATGTTTATAAATACTAGTTAATTACACTTTTATTTGTGATTTATTTAATTGAAAATTGTTTTCAACAGTTAACTGTTCTACTGTCCTAAATACATAAAATCCCCAATCCTAACAATATGGAAAGTAAAACCAATAATCAGAATACAATAATAATAAGGTACAGTCGTCAAAAAGAAAAAAAAACAGAACACCTCTGTAAATTTATTAATTATTGCCTTTTTACAAAATATGTCAATGGAAACGGCATAAAGGGACAGGTTTTCTTGAGATAGTAGTTAATTAAATCGGTTAATAAATCGTCTGTATTTTAATAATTCGATTCAATAGGTCCTTCATGTATGTGTATCAAAATTCGCAGTAGTTCTCAAGATATACTTAATTTTGTTTGCTGAAAACTCCGCCTAAACAAAATCAACCCGGGACCGTATATTAATAAAGTCTCGGCTGGTTAATTGAAAAATAAAGATTTCTTTCTCACCTTTTTATTACAGGAATTTCAGAACTGACATCTTTTTACTCAATTTATCTTTAACATCAGTATGATTTTTCAAAATATAAATATTTTCTTTTTATTTAAATATTGGATAACTCCGTTACTTTTAAAATCAATTCATCATTTAAGCTTTTTTAGTTCATCTCGATCAAAGAAATCAATATACGTCTTACTTTTTATGGCGAATAAGATTCTTTGTTTAGCCCATCATTTTCTTTAAAAGTCGCTCATAGTTGAGTTGCGAATACCGGAGACATTGTAAGCCAATGAAATTATCGCTTTTTATTAAAAGGATAAACTTTAATATTCAGGCGGAAACCATTGTTAATCTGACAGATGTATTAGGTTTACTATTTTAAGTTACTGTAAGAATGACACGGCGATGGATATTATTTCTATTTACAATGGCTGATGTAATAAAGACAAATAAATACAAACGAACCGAGCCAACCACTTTATGAGGATACAGTGTCTCGAAAACTATGCTACGTTTATGAAAAGAAACGCAATTGCAAAGAAAAATTACTTCATAACTGAAAGGGAAACATTTTGCATATATTTTAAAAGTATTCGCAACCTAATTTGAAAAAAAAATCATCAATGAATATTCAACATTAAGCCACTGGATATATAAATAATAGATCCTAATTAATTCGTATTTTACCTTTAATTTCCTAAATGGTAATAAATAGAACGGATTTCCTTGGCATGTAGACTTCCTTATTTTAGAGTAAATTAATATACTGAATGGTTAGAAATACTACGGATTTCCACAGATCTTTATTTCGTTTATTTGCAATCAATAACTGCTGGTAAAGAAGAAAAATTAAACATTCCAACAATCAGTCTGTTCTGTAATCAAATTTTATGTCGTCTCCGTGAAAAAAGCATTCGTTTTTTCCCCCTTCAAAAAGAAAGCAAACTGAGTTCAGTTTAAATTTATTTTCATAATAGATGATTTTATCTTTAACTAGCTGCAATATTATAATGGCCATTAAAGCTCATGCTTCATGAAAAGTAGATCTATAAATACGAATACATTTAATACATGATCTCAAAAAGTGGGCGTTGCAAATCGACTGTGGGAATTTCACAATTTTCGCTAATATTTCTAAAATTATTAAGGGTATGTGCACATTCTTTTAATATTCCGGAATTTCAACATGTCAGCTTCATTCTCATGCAAAAATTTTACTGTTACATCTCACTTTTTTTCCTACATTCATTTTTTTTAATTCTTAAATATTAAATTTGTGTTGTTCATGCATTTAATTTATGAATTTGTGAAAAAAAATAATTTTTTTTTAGGTGAAAGAATATTTTTTCGAGAAATATATAATAGTTTCCGATATATCGCTAAAGGTTCACAAGATTCATTAAACATTGGGAGCACCGTTTATCAAAAACCTATAACTCTCGAAATTATCATCAAAATTCCATAAAATTTTATTAAGAGTTTAATTTCAGGACCACAAATTGATTCCGTAAAAAACGTAATGGGAAAAATTTCGAGATAGTAGTTAATTATATTAATTAAATTGGCTAATCAGCTTGTCGATCTCAACAAACCCGACTCCTCGAACCATTTCCATCGAAACTAAATTTATGAAGATGAGAAAATAACAGAGGAGTTTTTTTTTGGTGATGATTGTACAAACAATAATAATACCAGATTTCAAAAACATGCATTATGAGAAAATGGAGGATGCAAAATAGGCAAAAAATTTAAGAAAAGGAATACCTGAAAACAATACGATTTTTTTCCCCACCATGCGACTTTTTACATTACATACAATATTCTACTTGTCTACAACACAACTATTACGTATACTATTACTAACATTACATTTTCACCACTTATTTATTTATTTATTTACATTATACTACTTATATCAACATTTGGGTGCTTATGACAAATATTAGAATTATGACAAGTAGCTTGTCAAGTGACAAAATTACTCACTTAAACGAGGTAAGCCCCTGAGGGGAAAAGAAATATAGAAGAAAAAATTTTTTTAAATATGCTTACAAATATTAATAACATTTTTATTTAAATGAAAAAATTGTCTTTAATAATCAAATGCTCTAACTTAATTTTTACATTACATATTTGGGCGCTTATGACAATTATTACAATAATTGTAATTAGCTTTTCAAGCCTCACAATTATTTTAATTCAAAATAATAAAAGTATTTAGCATAAAAGATTTAAATAAGCAGATCAGAAAATAAATTCAAAACAAACATAAAAACAATACAATATTTCCAAACTCGAAGTATAATTATAAAGGTGAACAAATGTAAATCATTTTTTATTTTTGTTTCTGTTTTCTTTGATATGAGCATTGACATGTTGTATAAATTTCTCGTCATTTATTATGCGTTCGTCACAGAAAAAGCATACGTTGTAGGAAATATCTGTAAAATCTTCCTGCGCATATTTTATATCATCCAAATTCAAATCTTGATCACGTTTGCATTGCTTTCTTCCTTTTTTAGAAGCTGAAGACACCATGATGTGCTTACCATGAAATGCTAAAAGGAAAAAGAGAGTAAAAACAAATTTAAAAAAAACATGTTTATAAATACTAATGAATAGCATTTCTTAATCGCGATTTATTTAATTGAAGGAATTGTCTTCAATAATCAACTGGTCTACTATACTGAAGCTATAGAATCTTCATTCATAACACCACCATGCAAAATAAAACCAATGTTATAAATACTATAAAAATAATATTCTTACAATAAGAATTAGAGATTGCAGAAATATACATTTTTCGCATATAGGAAAATGGATAATAAAAATAGGGAAAGAAAATTAGGAAAAGAAATATTGCAAATAATATAATTTTTTTCACCTTAACACTTTTACCTTATATATTATCCATTGTGAAATTATGACAATTATTACAATAATGACAATCAGCTTTTCAAGTTTCAGAATTATTTTATTTCAACAATAATAATTAACAGATGTATTTAACAAAAAAGATTAAATAAGCAGACCAGAAAAATGCATTCAAAGCAAATATAAAAACAAAATATTTCAAAACTCGAAGAATCACTATAAAGATTAATAAATGTATATCTTTTTAAAAATTATTATGATTTCATATGGCAAGTGAAACTAGTGAAATGTAGTAAGAGTTTCCACTCTTCTTTGAAGCGTTTGTTACATACAGCGCATTGGAATGGCATTTCTTTAATATGTTTCAGCATATGTGTCTTGAGACAAGTGAAATAAAATGTACTATAAGGACACAGTTCACAATTGTGCTGTATTCTTAGTTTCTTAGAAGCTGAAAACTGCATGATTTTCTCACCATAACAATCTAACGGGAAAAAAGTAAAAAAAGATTTTAAAAAAAACAGTTATAAAAAATAGTTAATTTCATTTTCATTTGTGATTTATTTAATTGAAAAGGACTGCCTTCAATAATCAACTGATGAGTGTGTATACTGAATAAATAAAATACACTTTCATAATACTGAGGAAAATAAAACCGAAGATAAGAATACCATATGAATAAAGTCTATACAACAGGAATATCCAACCATAAGAAGACAAGATTTCTTCAGAAGTTCAAGCTTATGGCAGAAACCCTAACGATTACTTTAAAAAAAAAAAAAAAAAAAAAAAAAAAAGGACTTATGTTTAGGATTTAACTGCATGTTTTTCTTTGTTTTTATTTGCAGTCCCAATATTTTTAATATCGGTCTTCACTCGTATATCACAGGTAGATGACGCAAAATCCTCAATTTAACTAGTCCACATTTCGCTATCTAAAAGATCCGCAGCAATAATCTCACTGTCGCTGCTTTTGTTGATTATTTTTTTTATGTAAATAAAATCATCTTTAGTTAAAATGCGACCTGAGAGTGTAGCAGATGTTTGTATCCCTGTAAGAATTAAGAAGAACACGTTTTTTTGTCTTTTGTTCTTTTCTGAAAGAGAAGTTTTCTCTTTTTTAGACGATTTGTGATATTGTTTGGGAGTTGTATTCAATGTTGAAGGAATACAAATCGTAATTGATGATTTTTGCGATTTAGAAGTTTTCATAAACTTTGTTCTGGAACTAGAACTTTCTACAGGATTTTTAGAGGATTTTGAAATTATTTTTGGTCATATTCTAGGGAAAAGAATTTTAGTAAGTACTGAGAGATCCTTTAGATCCTATTAAATTACCGGTACTTGCGACGGATTTTTAAGAATTAAAGCATATGAAAACTCTTCTTTCGGTATGTGGTTTGTAACAATTATCCTTGCCTCTGGAAATTATATATCGTTAACACTTAAAGCATCTAAGAGGATTCGGCGCACACATTCTGACATTGTGTGGTATGTAACCAGACCCTAAAAATTTAGGTGCTTCTGAGAATGAAAAAGTCAAAGCGATATGCTGGCCAAGAATTATGCAGTCATTACACCTAATATTTATCCTATGTAAGGCACACATTTTCTGACTAGTAATCTCAGCAACGAATTTAGATTAAGGAATAGATTTTAATGTTTGATCCAAAAGAACACCACATGAAACGTTACAAGATTGATTAGGCAAAACTGCTACTGGTAGAGCGCAAAACTGAGTTAATTTGTCCACATGTGAAACCTGTGAAGGATTTACTGTTTTGAAAAGCAAATTGATAGAATGTAGTTTTTGGATATTCTTTGCTTCGCAAATTGTTAAGATAAGATTTCTGAATCATAAATGGTGAAACGCCATGAAATGTATTAGCAATATTCATGACGAAGAATTTGAGTTAATAAAGAGTCACGCCACCATGCCCAACAAGCGAAGGAAGCCATCAGCTTTGGATATCCCCAGCCTCGACGCTTATCTTGCTGCTAAACAGAACCTATACATTCTGAACCGGTCCTGGAAACCTTGACCACTCTTAACGCCAAACCCAGGAAAGAGACAACTTTTACTTGATCCCTAGAAACTTAATCATTTGGATGTCCAAGCTACCAGATGGACAGAATGATACACTGGCGAGCAGCAATGCATCACCCATATAACGGATCACCATGCTCGATTAATATGAAGAGGGTTTTAGAGGTCCATGAGAAGCACGAAACAGACAGATGAGCAAGAGCTTCTCATGGCGAGATCCCTTCTATACTGTCATAGGATCGAAGTAGTATTCTGACAGTAGAGGAAATAGAAGAGGAGAAATTTAAAATGAGGAAGGATCCCCGAGTACTTCGGGATAGGGACAACCGTATTTACCGAAACAAGATGGGTCCCGAGTGAACAAAAAAAAAAAAATTAACTAATATCTAAAAATATGTTTTAATTAATTTTTTTTAAATTTATTTAATTGAAAGAATTGTCCTCATTAAAAAAATGCTCTAGTATGTTTTTTTATCTCATATTTTTTAATCCATAATAAACATTTGGGTGCTTATGACAATAATCACTTCCAAGCTTCTAAACTATTTTATTTCAACATTATAGCTAATAAAAGTATTTAATAAAAAGGATTAAATAAACAGATCAGAAAAAAAAAACAATGAAAGCAAGCATAAAAAAATAATATTTCAAAACAAGAGGTATCAATATAAGGGTGAACAAATGTGAAAACTTTTTCATATCATTATGGATTTAAATGATTATTGAAATATTGTAGAAGATTCTCCTTAAAATATTTTTTTATACGATGTGCAAATGAAGGGCGTGTTTCTAGAATGTCTCAAGGTATGTGTAGACAGTTGTAAAGAAACTGTAATATAATAACACAGTTCAAAGTATCACATTCTTCTTTTTTTAAAAAAAATGCTGAAGACTGAAAGATGTGCTCACCAAGAAATGTGAAAAGGAAAAAAGAAAGTAAAAGCAGATTTAAGAAAACATGTTTATAAATATCAGTTAATTACATTTTTATTTGTGATTTATTTAATTGAAAGAATGGTTTTCAATAGTTAACTGTTCTACTGTCCTAAATACATAAAATCCCCAATCATAACAATATGGAAAATAAAACCAATACTCAAAATACCTTAGTAAAAAGGTACAGTCGTCATAAAACACCTCTGTAACTTTGTTGTTTATTATAGCATCTTTACAAAATATGTCGACTGAAACGGCATAAAGGAACAGGTTTCTTGAGGTAGTAGTTAATTAACTAGGCAAATCAATTTGTCTGCCTCAAAAATTTTCCTTTACGGAAATCGAGATATTTTAATAAATCTATTCAATAGGTCTTTTTATGCATGTCTATCAAAATTCGTTCCAAAATTCGCAGTAGTTCTCAAGATATACTTCATTTTGTTTGCTGAAAACTCCGCCTAAATACAATCAACCCGGGTCCGTATATTAAGAAAGTGTCGGCTTATTAATTGAAAAATACTTTTTTTCACCTTTTTATTACAGGAATTTCAGAACAGACTTCTTTCGACTCAATTTATCTTTAATATTAGTATGATTTTTCAAAATATAAATATTTTCTTTTTTTTAAATAATGGATGATTCCATTACTTTTAAAATCAATTCATCATTTAAGCTTTTTTAATTCATCTTGATCTAAGAATTTAACATACATCTTAATTTTTATGGCGAATTAAGTTCTTTTCATTCTCATCATTTTCTTTAAAAGTCACTCATAAGTGAGTTGCGAATACAGGAGACATTGTGAGCCAATGAAAATATCGGTTTTTATTAACAGGATAAACTTTAATATTAAGGTGGAAACCATTGTTAATCCGACAGAAAATATATTAAGTTTACTATTTTAAGCTACTGTAAGAATGACACATCGATGGATATTATTTCTGTTATACAATGGCTTATGTAATCAAGACAAATAAATACAAACGAACCAAGCCCGTCTCGAAATAGAGGTTCGAAAACTATCCTTTTTTATAAACGCAATTGCAAAGAAAAATTATTTCATTACTCTGAAGGAAACATTTTACATATATTTTAAAAGTTTTCTCAACCTAATTCTTTAAATTCATGGATGGATACTCAACATTAAGCCATTGAATATATAAATAATGGATCCTAATTAATTATCTTATTTTAGCGTGTTAATTTGCTAAGAAATAGAGCGGAGTTCCTTGGCATGTCAGCTTCCTTATTTTAGCATAAATTAATATACCGAATGGTTAGAAATACTACGGATTTCCACGGAAATCTATTTGCAAAAAATAACTGCCGGTAAAGAGGAAAAATTAAACATTCCAACAATCAAATTTTATATCGTCTGCGTGAAAAAAGCATTGATTATTTTAAAAAAAGAAAGCAAAATTCATGTGGAGTTAAAATCGTCTATTGTGAAAATAAATTTAATCTTTACCTAGCTGCAATATTATAATGGCCATTAAAGTTCATGCTTCATGAAAAGTAGATCTATAAATACGAATAAATTTAATACATGGTCTCTCAAAATGTGGGCGTTGCAAGTCGACTGTGCAAATTTCACAATTTTCGTGAATATTTTTAAAACTATTAAGGGTATGAGCACAAATTTTTTGGGTTCCGAAATTTTAGCATGTCAGCTTCTTTCCAATGCAAAAACTTTACTGGCATTAATTTTTTAAGAATTCTTAGATTTGTGTTGTTTACGCATTTAATTTATAACTTTATGAAAAATGATAATTTTTTAAGTGAAAGAAAAAAATTTCGAGAAATATATAATAGTTTCCGAGATACCGCCAAAAGTTCAGAAGACTCATTTAACTCTCGAAATTATCAGTAGAATTCCATAAAACTTTATTAAGAGGTAAATTTCAGGACATCAAATTAATACAGTAAAAAAAAGTAGTAATGGGGAAAACTTCGTGCAGTTAATTAACTATATTAATTAATATGGTAAATCAGCTTGTCGATCTTGACTTCTCGAAACGTTTCCATCGACACTAATTTTGTAAAAATGAGAAAATAAGCAAGAAAAATAACAGTTTCTTTGGGGGGTGGGGAAGATGATGATTATACATACAATCAGAATACAAGATTTCAAAGACATGCATTAGAAAGAGAAGGATGCAAAATAGGGAAAAAATTTAAGAAACGGAATACCTGAAAATCGTACGATTTTTTTTCCCCACCAGGTGACTTTTTACATTACTTACTTTATTCTACTTGTATTACTTATCTATTACACAACTATTACTTACACTATACTAACATTACTCATACCACTTCTTTATTTATTTACATTATACTACTTATATTAACATTTGTGTGCTTATGACAAATATTAGAATTATGAGAATTAGCTTGTCAAGCGACAAAATTACTCACCTAAACCAGGTTAGCTCCTGAGGGGAAAAGAAATAGAGTAGAGACTAATTTTAAAAATATGCTAACAAATATTAATTGATTACATTTTTATTAATGGTTTATTTAAATGAAAGAATTGTCTTTAATAATTAAATGCTCTAATTTAATTTTTACATTACATATTTGGGCGCTTATGACAATTATTACAATAATGATAATTAGCTTTTCAAGCTTCAAAATTATTTTATTTTAAAATAATAATTAATAAAAGTATTTAGCATAAAGGATTTAAATAAGCAGATCAGAAAATAAATTTAAAGCAAACATAAAAACACTAATATATTTCAAAACTCGTATACAGGTGAACAAAATGTAAATCATTTTTCATTTCCCTCTGTCATATGAGCATTGATATGTGGTTGAAAATTCTCCAAAATTTTGTAGGTGTTTTCACAGAAAGTGCACTCGAATGGCGGATTTCCAGAATCTCCATGCGCATATACCTTTTCACCATACAAATTAAATTCAAAATAAGAAAATGGATCATGTTTGCATTGTATTCCTTCTTTCTTAAAAACTGAAGACTGCATGATGTGCTTACCATGAAATGCTAAAAGGAAAAAGAGGGAAAAAATAATTAAAAAAACATGCTTATAAATGCTAGATAATAACATTTCTTAATCACAATTTATTTAATTGAAGGAATTGTCTTCAATAATCAACTACACTACTATACTGAAGAGATAGAATCTTCATTACAACACTATGAAAAATAAAACCGATGATATAAATACTATAAGAATAATGTCCATACAATAAGAATTACATATTGCAGTAATATACATTTCTCGCATATAGGTAAATGGATAATAAAAATAGGGGGAAAAATTATGAAAAGCAAATAAATCTGCAAATAATACATTTTTTTTTCACCTTGACACTTTTACTTTATATATTATATATAATCCAATATAAGTCTGGGACATTATTACAATAATGACAATCAATTTTCAAGTTACAGAATTATTTTATTTCAACAATACTAATTAACAAATGTATTTAACAGAAAAGATTAAAAAAGCAGACCAGAAAATGCCTTCAAAGCAAACATAAAAACACAATATTTCAAAACTCGAAGAATCACTATAAAAGTCAATAAATGTATATCTTTTTAAAAATTAATATGAATTCATATGACAAGTGAAACTGGTGAAATGTAGTAAGACATTCCACTCTTCTTTGAAGCGTTCTTTACATACAGAACATTGGAATGGCAATTCTTTAGTATGCTTCATCATATGTCTCTTGAGACAAGTTAAATAAACTGTAGTATAAGGACAGAGTTCACATTTGTGTTGTATTCTTTGTTTCTTAGAAGCTGAAAACAGCATGATGTTCTCACGATGAAAATCTAAGAAAGAACAAAAAGAGTAAAATAAATGATTAAAAAAAAAAACAGTTAAAAAAATAGTTAATTTCATTTTTATTTGTGATTTATTTAATTGAAAGAACTGTCAGGAATGAACTGATGATTTACTATACACAATAAATAAAATACACTTTTATGACACTTAGGAAAATAAAACCGAAGATAAAAATACCATATGAATCAAGTCCATACAACAATATCCAACCATAAGAAGACAAGATTTCTTCATACGTTCAAGCTTATGGCAGAAACCCTGACAATTACTTTTTTTTTTAAGGGACTGTTATGTTCAGGATTTAACTGCATGCTTTTTTTTTTATGTTTTTATTTGTAGTCACGATATTTAAAACGTAGGTCTTCACTCATATATCACAGGTAGATGACGCAAAATCGGATTTTTAAAAATTAACACATATGAAAGCCCTTCTTTTGGTGTATGGTAACAATCCTCCACTTCTCTGGAAATTGTTTGTTTGTGTGTGTTTTTAACAAATAAAATCCTTTTTACAAAGTTAAATTTTGGGCAATTTCTTGAATTGACAGGACGAGGTCCAGAGAAGTTCATGCATTTAAGTGTGTTAGACCCACAAAGATTTATTTCATGACTGGTATTAGCACATCTGGTGCATGTTGGTGCACTGCAAATGAAATGAGAGTTCTCGAATCTTTAACACTTAAGGCATCTCAGGGAATGACCACTCTTAATGCCAGGCCCAGGAAGTAGACAATTTTTACTTGATTCCTAGAACCTTAGTCATTTGGATAACAAAGCTACCAATTTCAACACCGGATATCAACAGTGCACTACCCATATAATAAATCACCATGCACGGCCAACATGTAGAGGTTTTAGCGGTCCATGAGAAGTACGCAGCAGACAGAGTGGCAACAGCTTGTCAGGGAGAGATCCCTTTTTACCATCGAGGAACAGAAGTAGAAAGCTGACAGCAGAGGGCATAGAGGAGGAGAAATTTAAAGTGAGGAAGATTCCCCTAGTATTTTGGAATTGGTACATCCGTACTCGCCTAAAGAAGGTGAGACCCTGAGGAGAAAAATAGAAACAAATTTTAAAAATAGGCTTATAAATATTAATTAGTTACATTTTTATACGATTTATTTAATTGAAAGAATTGTCTTTAATAATCAAATGCTCTAATTCAACTTTTACTTTAATGATAATTATCTTTTCAAGCTTCAAAATAATTAATGAAAGTATTTAGTATAAAAAATTAAATAAGCAAATCAGAAATAAATTCAAAGCAAACATAAAACCACTACAATATTTCAAAACTCGAAGTAGCACTATAAAGGTGAATAAATGTAAATCATTTTCTATATTCTTCTCGCATGAACATTGAGATTTTGTAGAAAATTCTTAATTTCGAAGCGTTTTTCACATTCAAGGAACTCGAAGGGCAATTCACCAGAACCACTCTGTGCATATACCTTTATACCATTCGAAATACATGTATAAAAAAAACTGATCACATTTGCGTTATTTTCTTCCTTTCTTAGAAGCTGAAGACTGCATGATGTGCTTACCATGAAACACTAAAAGGAATAAAGAAAATAAAAACAAATTTAAAAAATGTTTATAAATAGTAATTATTTACATTTTTATTTGTGATTTACATAGTTTACAGAATCGTATTCAATAACTCGGTGCTTTACAATTCTGAACAGATAAAGTCCCCATTAATAACAAGGTGGGAAAATAAAAGCAATCATACAAATAACATCAGAATAAGGTCCATACAATAAGAATAACCAACCATAAGAATATTTAAAATTATTTTCTATCAACAAGAAGAATTAATACAAATATTTAACAAAATAGATAAGTAGATAAAAATAATACATTCAAAGCAAACATAAATCACAACAATATTTCAAAACTCAAAATGACAATATAAAGGTGAAAAATTGCAAGACATTTAATATCATTCTGGATTCGAATGACCAGCGAAATGTTGTTGACAATTCTTCATAAATTTGAAGTGCAGTGCAATCGAAGGACGGTTTTCAAGAATGCCTCAGCGTATACGTCTTTATACCAGTCAAAAAGACTGTAGAGTAAGGACACTGATCACATTTACGTTGTATTTGTTCCTTAGGAGTTGAAAACTGCATGATGACGAAAACTGCATGAAATGCTAAAAGAAAAAAAAAAAAGAGTAAAAACAAATTTAAAAAACATGCTTAAATACTAGTTATATTTTTATTTGTAATTTATTTAATTAACGGATTGGTTTTCAATAATTAATTGCTCTACTATCCTGAACAGATAATTAAATCCCTATTTATAAACTGAAAAATAAAACCAATCATAAGAATACCACCAGAATTAAGTCCATACAATAAGAATATTGAAAATTTTCTTTTGACAATAATAATTAATAAAAAATATTTAACAAAAATGATTAAATAAGTAAATCAAAAAAATACCTTCAAAGCAAATATAAAAACTTGGTGTCACAATAAAGTGAATCATTTTTAATATCATTATGGTTTCAAATGCCCAGTAAAATGTAGTAGATCCCCCTTTACTTTGAAGCAGTGTATATATATATATAATGTGTGCAGTCGAAGGGCAATTTTCTAGAATGCCTCATCATATTTTTCTTTAGAAAAATGAAAATTGTATTTTAAGGACAAAGTTTACTTTTGCATTGTCTTTTCTTTTTTCCCTTGAAAGCTGAAGACTGCAAAATGTTCTCAACATGAAATGCTCAAAGGAAAAAAGAGAGTAACAGCAGATTAAAAAACATGTTAATAAATACTAATTAATTACATACTTATTCGTGATTTATTTAAATGAAGAAACTGTCTTCAATAACCATGTGGTCTACTATATCGGATAGACAGAGTCCTCATTAATAACACTGTGGAAAATAAAATCAATCATAGGAATATCCGAATTACTTTTAATAAGATCTATATAATACGAATATCCAACCATTAGAATGCCAGATTTCAGAAATATGCATTTTTGGAATATGAGAATATAGATGGTGCAAATAAGGGGAAACATTAAGAAAAGGAATACTTGAAAATAATTTTTTTTTCCCATCTTGAGACTTTTTACTTTAATCCAATGAACAGTTAGTTTGTTATAAGAATTATTAGCATCTCTCGCACGCTTATTCCAGCCCCAATACGTAATTAATATGCATTCAATTATTATTTTTGATAAATTATTTGTTTGGAAAGAATCATTCATTCTGTATTTTTCGGAATTCCGTTTCCTCATTTTCCGATGAAAATACAAATGCATAACCACTGCAATATTATATTCTTACAAACTTTTAATTAATTTCCAGTAAAGCAGGTGAGAGCAATACCAACAGTTAACAGATTTTGGAATGACAGTTAAATGGGTATATAAACCAGAAAAAGAGCTGATGATAAGAATCGAAAATTATTTTAAAAATACATTGGTAAACCTAAATTTTAAAAAGTTTTGGAAAGAATGTAGCAAAATTACCATATTTTCACATTGTGACTGAGTATGAAAAAAGTTATTGTCAGAGATACTAATATGTAGAAAGTTGCTTTAAAACAATCAACTTATACACGGTATTAATGGGCGAATGTACAAAGCCATCCAATGAATGTGCTATTGAATAAATACTATAATTGTGACACAAGATTGTTTTGATCAAATGCAAAAATAATTATAGTTCATGTTCTAATTAGAATACAAGAGAAATTAATAATTTTAAATATATAATCTAATAAATTGATATAGTTCTAAAAACATCACAGTATATTCAAAGAACCTGATTATGAACATAATAGATATATTAAATAAAAAGGAAAAGTATACAAAATACAGTATAATCTAATCTGGAGCAAATAATCCTGCAATGTACTCAAAGCAAACAAACGCAATCAACACCTTATATTGAGTCTGACAAAACTCGAAGTATGCAATAATCGCAGACATCGCTTCCACAAACCCATGAGATATGGAAGGAGTATTAGTTAAATATGATACCACGGAATTAGACCTGATTTTGCTCAGTCAGAAAAATACCAATGAGTGTAAATATAAGACATGGATGTAATGATTTCTATAAAGAGGGACACACGTTTCTTCAGCAAAAAAATAAACTATTGCCTTCAAATCGGACAATCATATTATAGATTACGATCTGCATCTACCATTCTATAAAATATATACTGAAGCAAAACAAGGAATCAATATATTAATATAACAGTTTTTATAAATGAAAACTGGAATTATGTGTAATATTTAGTTAACTTTTATAGTAAATAGAGGCACATTCATCATGCTACCGAGTGAAATTCTCTAATCTGGGCAAAATCATTGGAGAAGGTAATTCGAATTTTGATGCAAAAACATTTTCTAAATAGTTTAAGAACTAGTAAGCTCTTCGCAAGCATGAAGTTCAGAATTTCAATAAAAGAATGCAAGCACATACTATATAAACTTTGCATCAACTTTTTATTTTTTGTATCTGAAAAATAATATAACACCTATTTAAAAACAAGATTCTCATTAGTAAAAAATTCCAGTATTACCTTTAATGGCATAACATTTATGACATTTACCTTTAATGAAATTTAAAAATATTTTGAATGCCATGAACAATAAAATGCATTTAGTGGCGCTTTTTTTTTTTTTTTTTTTTCTTCTAACTTTTACTGGAAAGGCCTATTTCTAGAATGCTTCAATATATGTCTCTGCAGGTGAATTGCATAAGATGCTGTATCAGGACACAGAATATATCTATGTTGTTTCCTTGGTTTCTCCTGGGCAGCCAATTTCATGTCTTGCTCAACTTGAAATACTAAAATACAAGAAGACGGTTTTAATCGTTTAAAGAGTTCTTAAAAAATCCTAAGTATCTAATGTATTTTATTGAATTCTTTTTCATAATACATGTATTCTAAACCGAAAAAGAAAGTTATATCTTCAACAACTCTTAAACCTTGAAATTCGTAATCGCTGACAGATGACATGAACATTTTATGTTAAAATGAATACATCATATTAATGCAAAAAAAAAAGACATTTTAAATACAAAACTTACAATCTTCTTTACACTTAACATTCAGTCTCTGAATAAAAATATAATCGTAAGTCAATGAGAAATTAAGTTGATTCAGTCAGCAGATATTGAAGGGTTTTGGTTTACAAATTATTAAAAAATAAAAACAGTAATTAAAAAACCAGAATTAAAATTAACTAATGCTAGGTGGGAGAAATGAGCTGACAAACAAAACATAATTAAGAAATGACTTTAAGACATGGGAGAATCCAAGAATCTTCCATACATCAAAATAAATAAAATAGTAATTATTTTAAAGGTTGCATTATATTATTTCAACTATAAATGAGAGCTACTATTATTGAGTTGCTACTATGACAAATAAAATAAAAATTAAAACAGACAAGTGGAAATTTTAGGTCATTACATATTTAAATAAATTTTGATGGAATAATGTTTATTGCCATATTATATATATATATATATATATCCATTAGAAAAGTGACCATCAATTAGAAATAAGTGTCAGCGAGCTATTATCTATACATAGTATAAAATGAAAAGTAGTTTCTTGAAAGCGTCTGTATGTTTGAACTCGAAAAACTCGAGAAATATTACACTGATATTAGAGATATTTGTACTATTTTGTACGGCAATTATTGGAGAAGGCTTAAATATATTGAAATCATATCAAAATGAAAAAAAAAGTTTTATAATTGCGATTTTAATAATTTCTTCACTACGAATCGCGCATACGTAAAACACTTATCCGCGCATGTGCGAAAACTTCAAATTGCGCATGCGCACATAGCAATAGCTGTGGTATACATAGGCGATATATTTCTTTGTTTACCTCTGTTTGTTAGTCACTCAAGCCAGAAAGGCTGAACGGAGTTGGATGAAATTTAGCACAGACATAGATTATAGTCTGGAATAGGACATAGGCTACTATTTATAACGGTTAATAGTGTTAATTTTTTTTATGAATTAAAAAGTAACTTTCCAGCCAAAAAATTTTTCATTTCCCTACCGCCAAATGAGTAAGGCTTCAATCTTTTTTTTTTTTTTTTTTTCATGCTAACGAGGTTAGGCTTAACGTGTTTTCGACCGATTATTTCAAACAATTATGTTTATTTTCTTAGTGTTTGATGCATTTAAAATTAAACATTGTTAATTAATTGATCCTTCGGATTCATTCTGAAGTATTTTTAAATTAAAATAAAGCAGAATAAAAGAAATTAAAAATTTCTAATCTGCATTGCGTTACACCAACTGGCGTAGAAAATTCACGCAATTGCGTTACTCCAATTGGCGTTGGAAATTCACGCATGCGCAGTTTGTTCTTATTGTTGACAACTGTTATTTTCATTTTAATTAAAAGTTTAAAAATTATGTATATTTTACTGTTGTAGCTATCTCAATCTCGATCGATAAATAAAATAGACTTGATTTAAAAAAAATACGGACTTGAATTGAATCTTCTGCTAGCCAAACGACGCAAGGACCGCAATATAGCTCTGACTGTAGCTTCCTCGGGCATTGCTGCAACTTTGCTTAACGGTGGCCGGACGGCACATTCCGTTTTCAAATTTCCGCTTAATCTTGCATGCAACATCACCAAAAACAGCGGACGAGGAGTCATTTTGCAGCAGTGCAAGTTAATATTATGGAACGAGTGCACAATGTCGCACAAGCATGCATTAGAGGCGTTAAACCGCGGCAACCAGGCGGTAATGGCCGGTGTTCTCGTTTTGCTAACAATGACCTGTTTGCAATTTTAGTGAGCACTTGCGGACTGTCAAATCCATTCCAGCTGATGGATAAATACAAGGACGCTTTATCAGAAGATATCGTGTATAGGCTGGACGGTACTCACAATGACCTAATTATTAACGGATCTTGGGTATTGATTGAGGCGCAAGATGCCTATGTTCTCTTATTTCCTGATCCAATTCCACACTTTTTTTGTTTAATTAATGCTACAAAAGCTCTGTAAAAATGCTTAAATCAGCGATTCTCACGTTCCGAGTGAATGAAGGGATAAAAATGTGTCGATCTATACAAATTCTTTTAAAAGATTCCTACAATTCCCTTGCCTAAATCGACAAGTGTAAAGAAATCCCTATCAGAATCTCACAGTATATAATCATGGGGATAAATATTTCGTTGGCTCTTTTTCTCTTTTCGCTCTTATGTTGTGATGTAGATTGACGTATCTCGTCGCTTCTTGCTTGTACATAAATTATGCTTCCCGGGATGGAATAAAGCGAAGTTTTAAAATTACAAGTATTTCCTCTCTTCGGTCCCAAAACTGCTCAAAAATATGTGTGTGTATCACTATTATAGTTTATCATTATATCAATATAATTAAATATTTATACATTGGTCTGAAAAATTGAAGTAAATATTAAAAATTTATATTCCTTTTTGAAACAGGTTTGTTTTACATTTGTATTCTTTTAACAAATACTGCTGGCTTTATAATATTAAGTTCTTTATTTTGAATTCACACACTGACTATTTAATCAAAGTAACATCATGCTGGCACACACAATTTATAAAAGAAAACATCAAAAGGTTTTCTATAAAACATTTAAACTTAAATACAATACATAAACTTCAGTTTTCCACATGCATATACTCGAAAAAACCTATCATATTTGCACTTTTCATTGCAAAGATGCCTCATTAACTCAGAATCATATAACATAAAAATATATTCGAAAGGATATTTAGCTGTTTAAGCGCATATTTTTTTTTAATTATATAACATAACAATCTTTCTTTAAAAAATTTCAGGAGCTTAAAGCATCTTCAACATTTCATTTGAAAATTTAAAAAAAAAATCCGAAGAACAATTAATGATATTTTGAATGTTTCTTTATGAAATAGCTACTATTAATGCAACATGTCCTTCCCGCCAGACAGTAAATCAAGTAATTTTGGTAATATTTTTAACTGGATACCTTTTACATAAGTTATGCTTTGATTTCCATGACAACCGTAGCTTCATTCTCTAAGTCACAAAAGCTTGTGGCAAGTTCCATCTAGAGAATACAAGAGAATAATGTATTAGAATTAAGATCAAAGTAATAGCCTCAAATACATATATTTGCATCATTTGTAAAAACAACATTATCAAGCTTATAAAAAGAATTTTCTTTTAATAAGTTCTGTACAACAGTACCCTTTTTCTTTTCAATAATCTCACTAGCATAATTTATTCAAATATTGATATGATTTAATAATACTTTGAGAAAAACTTAAGTTTAAACAAAGGGAAGCAAAACTGAACAGTGAAGGCCAACTTTATTTTTAATAAATATATTAAATGCAATACACAATTGGAAAGTTTCTAATGTCGTGAAATTCCAACTGGTCCATCAAAACATGCAACTGCATGTTTTTGCAATGTCAAAATAAAATTTAAAAAAAATATTTTTATTGAAATTTGAAGCATTTGAATTAACTGGAATATTAATTTTGAAGCAGGATTCACTTTCGCTTTTATTTTGTAGTATATACACTTTCTAATCTACACACATTAAAAAATTTTTGACTTATTCAATTAAATTCATGTTTGGGGGTCTTATCAAATAAAAAGGCAACATTTTTTTTTAAATATGCACCCCACATTAATATTGAACAACCCAAAGAGTAAATAATCTGGGCGAACAAGCTGGTCGCTAAAGACGGCTAATTTGAGATACAGTAAAAAAGAAAAAAAAATTGTTCATGAAAGGAACAAGCATGCAAAATTTCATAAAAATCAGAATTTAAAGGTGCCAAATTAACCTTTTCTATTGATTTGAAGACAACCATATCAAACTTGTGCCAGAATATTAAATTTCGAAGACACCATTTAAGCACAAAGGCTTTTGCAAGAAATAAAAGAAAACAGTCTAGCTATAAATGCTTAAAAAATGAATTGGAAATAAAATAAAAAGAATTACAATGAAATGTCAATATACAGCAACTTGATTTAATAGCCCAATTATGACAAAGAATCTCTTTGATATCAGAAAATCATTATATCAAGTATTGTGTAGTAAATATTTAAAACACAGTATTACACTGAAATTATTCATAAATTTTTAACATTAATCGAATTATTTCCTTCATATCGGATGCTTACTAATTCGATACTTATCAAAGCAAGAACTTGTAATAATATTGCATATATAGCAAAATCAAACCTTTTGAACTTTTTAATAAAATGGTCACCTTCTGTAAGTTCACGGGATAATAAAAAATAAATAAGTACTATAAAAAACGCAAACTATTAAAAAAACATATTTTATATATATTCTGTAGGATACTAGAGTTTTCACTAGATAACTAGAGTTTTCATTTGCGACTTTAGTGTAACAAAGTCGCAAATGAACATTAATTAACAAACAAAGCTATGACAGATAACAAATTCATAAAAATAATAATAAAATCGCAAATTAATGACAGCAAGATTATAAATTTTACAAATATTGCGATATTATATCAAGAAAAATACAATGTTTAAATGTATAGTGTAATAGTCGCCTCTGAAGACTAGCTAGTTCGCCAGGATTAATGGTTGCTAAAATTTTTAATTAAATATTTTATGCAACTTAAGCTTTAATGGCATCTTCAGCAAAATTTTTTGTAATCTTAAAATTCTGACAGATACACAATTCATCTTATTTTAAAAGCCACACGCCGTTTTGTTCATTTTACTACGCATTTCCCTTATTTTTTGTTAGCTTCCCTGAAATTCGTAAAAAATTGATACATTTTGTAATTTCAAGCCTTTTGGCAATGTAAATTAATTCTTAACCTAAAATAATGCAAAATTTGGCATTTTTCTCCATGTTAAAGCAAAAAATTTTATTATTTATATAATAATATAAATGTATAATATAAATGTAATATATAATATAATGTATTATATAATATAAATGTAAATCTTTTACAGATTCTTCCTAGAATTAAATAAATATACTGCTTGCTTTCCTGAAATCTGCTTTGGGATTAATGATTTGTCTTCAAGATGGGATCTTTCGGATTGGAAAACAAAAACGAAAAATATCTAGAATTTTAATAACAACGTTTATCAAGAATTTTGGTATCCTTCCAAATTCTTTACGTTTTTGTATCATCGTTCGGGATGGGTTTAATATTCATTCAGAATTCTTACGATTCTTGCTTGGAAAATATTGTTCCGAAGAAATTCTCCAAAAAGTTCCTGAAACTCGAAGACAATCAACAGGTCCTCTGTAGTGGGTGTATGGTGAACAGTCTCAATAACAAATAACGACGCTTATTAAAACGAAGACACGAATACAAACAAAAACAGCTGAGACGTACACAAAAGCGGTACTAACAACAAACAATACCTAGTAGCTAACAGATAGATATACAAACACAATAACACACAAAGCGGTCAAATAAAACTCAGTAGATAGAGAAAACTTCACACAACTGTTCATGTTGGTCCTTCAAACGCCTGCTATTCTCCATTCGCTTCGCTTTAGCTGTAGCTGTATTCAACTGCCGACACACTACTGTACAACTGGCTACTCAGCACACGATTCGATGAAACTTATACAACTGTCAATATATATATATCAGGGCACTTTTTATTGTCCGTAATCTATAAAAGCTAAATTTAAGGAAAATATGTCATTTCACTTGGAAATATGTACTCTGAAAATAGTCAAACTGCATTCAATTAACAGACCACTTATATATTTAAACTAGCATAATTATCGAATCTTCCAATTGCAACTCTCGACTTCGTCTTTTAAATGATTCTGAATAATAAAGAATCCCCAGATATAAAATTTTAAGACAAGTCTATTCAAAACCACCAAAGATAAATAAAAAAAATATTAAGGAATTGTTTCAATACATACAAATACAGCAAATTCGTCACACTATTAACATCTTTCATCATCCAAGTTTTCATATCAGTCGTTAATATGATTTTAGTCTAAGAAAGATTAATGTTGTTTAAACTCACCATTAAGGGTAACGAAACGTGACTAAATAAGAATTAGAAACTTATGGCTTTATTTGAATGTTTAATTTTTAAAAAATAGTTCAATGGTATTTTGGAGGCATTTCATTTAAAATAATTAACAATTCTTTAGCAATTAATATTATTAAAACAAGCTTAATTCAAAAAGTTTTGGAGCAGAAAATACAGACAGGCGCTAATTTCTTGAAGCATTTCCCTTTATAACAAAAACATAAATAGCCAATACTGTTGATTTGTACATTCAAATTTCCACCAAACGATACTTTTAATCCTTTCTATTTATATTAAATCGTTTTTGATCAGAAAAAGTGTTAAATATATTAAAATTAATTTACCAAAATAATTGTAAGGCTTTGTTTCATTTTTACTTTTCCGTATACGAAGAACAAAGGAAGCATTGTAATCGTCAAAAAATTCTAACTCAAAATTTTGATGAATCTCCACGTTGCAAACTTCTCCCAGACAGAAAAACATATTTTTGGAATTATGTTGTTGTTTTTTTTGTCTGCTTATCAATATGACAACTCAAAAACGTTTTGAGCTTGACGGCTGAAATTTGGTTTATGGAATTAAACCAAATTTGTAAATCTCTATCAAATTTTGAAGAAAATTCACACAGAGGAAGTCTGTCTACTTCGTACAAGAAAATTCGATAACTATAAAACGGAAAAAACTGGGTATATAACATTTGGTATAGAGATCAATTATCTAAAATCTGAGTCTGTACACAACCTTCGTAATACAAGGCCTCACAACTCCCAACGCTTTCAGCCCGTGACGTCATGAAGTTGGATGAATCCTGTAGAAAATTCTGAAGGCAAGTGATGTAAAAGGGTGGAGTTAGTACGGTAGTCGTTATCGTAGTGAAGGCTTTGTTTGAAAGTTTTCTGATCTTTTTGCATATTAATTTTAATTTATCGTAATGAAGATGCCTAGTGCCTGTTGTGTTCTCAATTGTAAAAGTAATTACACAAAAAATAGCTCCCATGTTTCTGTACTTTCGTTTCCAAGCGATGAAAACACTAGAAGAGCATGGATTTCTGCAATAAAGCAGGACAATTTCGTACCAACTAAATATAGTAAGGTAAGTTTGATTTTTTCGTACAATTTTTAGTTAATTAATTCTTTTGAAATGCGAAACATTTAAAATTATGTATAACTTCCATTTATCTTCTGTCATTTTTGTTTGCTCTATATTTAGTTGCTTATGCTTCCAATTACTTTGGTATTGTTTGCTTGAGCTAAATAAAAAACTTCTTTGTTTTATTGTTACTTCTTATAGTCTTTTTTTTATTTGTTCCTAATATTTAAAATGTTTTGTTTCTGTATCTTTTTAATTATACTTCATACATATTTTTAAAAATCTGATTTAGGCCTAATATTTGTTACTAACATTTAAGTCTGTGCTAAGCATTTTCAAGAAAATCAGTTTTTAACAGTTAGAGAAACGTTTAATACCAGTACAGGAGAACTTGTTCAAGTACTACTAGAGTGTAAAAGGCAATTTTTTTAGAAATTTTTAATAATTATCACCAAAATCTTACAAACTACTTAAGTGATTTATTGTTATTATGAATAATAAAACTTAATTTTTAATTATATATATCATGACTATAGATTGTAGCAGATTAAACTTATATTTTATTCTAAAATATTATGTAAAAAAGTTAGATATAGTTGTAAAAACAATATGAATTGCATACTCATATAGGTTTAGAAAATAGTTTTTATTTGTTTATCTATAAATCATCAGATTATATATAAAACAATTAATATTTATTATTATTTTTAAATATCATTAGTTACACACAATCTTTAATTATAAATGAATGCAACTTTTACAAAATATCTTAAACTTTTTTTTAAAAAAGTAATGAAAAGTTACTGTTTTTAAATCAATTTTTCATACAGTGTAAAATCAATTGATTAATTAATGTAGAATATTGTATTACTTGAATGCTAGTATAAATAATTAATATAGATATTCCAACATAATATTAAACTAGGTATTTATTTTGGATGAATGAATGTTTCTGTCGATTTTAAATTTTATTATTTAATACTCAATATGATTTTATTTAATGCTGTCCAACATACGTTAGCTTTTAGTTTATGTATTAAGAAAATATCTATTCTGTTTTTGATTTTAAGTTTTAATAAATTACTATTTTTTTTATTTTTTTTTTTTTTTATCTAAAGAATTCCACTTTTTTCCCTTTTTTTCTAGGCTTGTACCAGATGCTGTACCTTCAATTTTCCCTAATTTACCCTCATACTTTTCCTCAGAATCAAAAGCAAGAAGAGAAACTCCAATGGTTAGGGCAGCATGTAAAAAATTGGGAAAACTTAAAAGCAGCTTTAAATAGCAGTCTCCAGGACATAGCAAAAAGAGAAGAGATAGAAAAAAAATCAACACTTTTTTTCTAATTTAATTTTAAAATTTAAAAACTTTAAAACAAATACATGGAGTATAATTCAAAAAGCAAACAAAATAATTTTTATTTGTCTAGGCACTTCTCAAGCTCCTAAGGTAAGTCATTCTATATTAATTTCTGCCAAATTAGAAGTAATTTGTAAGCTTGTATTTTAACTTTATTTAATATAATTATTTTCATTTTTCTGTGTGAAATTCATAATTAAGTTGGAAAACAAAATGTATTTTGTTATTGTCTCTCTGTAAATAAAATGTTATGATTCAAATAGTGTGTGATTTCTTTTATTTGCGTTTTCTTTTACTGTTTCTACAGATGGAATTGAAAATAATTATAAATGCATTGAAATGTAAAATCAGATATAATAAAAGCTGGTTTATTAAATTGTATGAATTACTAATATATTAAATGAAAACAATTCTTAATGTGAAAGAACAAGCTGTGAAAGTAATTCTTTTTTTATAAGTAGAATTAGTTGGCGTAAAATCTAAATTTTATATTAAATATATTAATATTTTATTTGAAAGTTCATAAGTAATTTGAGAAGTAAACAATTATATGTTAACTTATAAAATACATGTATTTCTTGTCACTACAATAAAAAATAATCATCAAAAGCTTTAAAAAGTATTAGATTAATTTAATTTTAAGCTTTAAAAAATATTTTCAGAGAAAAAACAAAAAGATATTTAATAAAATAAAAAAAAATCTCCATTAAAACAAGAAAAACTAACAATAATACCCCAATGTATATATCTAATAAATTTACATTGTGATTTAAATGAATTTTTATTGAATGAAGTTTGAATGTTATTAAATGGTCAATAAGCTATATAAGACCTTAAGATTTTTTACCATGCCTATTTTTTTTATTCACACAAAAAATATATATAATTTTGAATTTTATGCATTTTCTTAATATTAATAAGTTATATTTAAGTGAATTTAAAATATACCTACACACCACGGAAGAAAGCGAGATTCTGCTAATGGCAACCAATCATCCTACCCGTGTGACGTCACAAATAAGTTGTGTTTTACGGAGGTCGTGGTCTGTATCAAATTTTGAACCATATCCGTCTAAAGGTCTGTACTTTCGCATGTATGTAAAACGCAATGACTTAAATCACTGAAATTCGACATGCCATTTTGTGACTACAACTGTAGTTTTGTATCAATCGGCCGGCAAAAAAAAGAGTTCAAAATATACTAAAAGTAAAAATAATAAGAAAAAAGTTAAATTCATGTAAAAAATATATATTTCCTAACTATCGTTCACCTATGTCTTGCAAGGTTTTCGCCACCTTACTCAAAAGTCTACAATTTTATGTGGATGTAGAAGGATATGATCTTTAACGGAGAGCATACGAGACAGTTCGGAGAAACCACACCCGATGGCATTAAAAAAGATAATTTGTCAAAGCCCAGTAATCTTTTAGATAGATTACTTAGAGGGAAGACTACTTTTTGTAATGGTTTTTATGATGTGACTTCGGGAAAATGTCTGAAGATTTTCACCGATCAAGCTCCTTAGATTTCAAAACCACTCTTCATTAAAAGGTTTATCTATCTACATAATTATAAAGTTTTGCCCATGCTATTTTGTTAACTAGATATTTAGAATACTTTTGTTTTGATTTAACTGACTTGGAACATGTTAATAGAAATGCAAAAACTTCGGGAGAGGCCATCTAGCTCAAAGTGAGTGGAAATGGTGGGGATTAATTTTCATCTAATTATAATTTCTTAATATTTGACGATAGAAAAATAAATCAAATTAGAGCCTAATTAAAACGAAAAAATTTTGTATTCAAAGCTTTTCGATAGCTGTTATTGTTTAGAATTTAGGTGGTAAAAAGTGATTTTCAACCCCTGATTTTGGCTGTTTCTAACATCAACAATATATGTTACAAGTTTTGAAAACATAAAATAAAACTTATGTCTTTATTTCAGTTGAATACTTTGAAATTATTTAAATGCACGTGGTCTAAAGATTAAAAGTTAGTATAAAACTTAAAAGCTAAAATAAAAATAAAGGAGAAAGATTTAATGACAGCATTATGTAAAAATGACCAGCTAAAAAATTTCTAGAAACTGCTGTTTTAATTCCTTTGAAATTTTTAATAAATCTTTTTCTTGGATGGGAGAGTGTGAATTTGTTTTATTTCTACAGAATTGTGTCCAGGTTTCTAGCCGAGACGGGGGAGAAATTCTTGCCAAGTCTACCAAAATTCACCAATTATATTAAAGAATTATGAAGAAAAATTAGCACATCTGGCGATTTATCGCTTTAAAAAACTAGAAATTGGCACCATATGACGGCATATACCAGATTCTCCTATGTGGCCATTTCTTCTTTTCAAATAAAATTATTTTCTAAAATTGTATTTTTTTTTTTTTGCGACAATATTTATATAAACAAAATATCACAGACATACTCAATGCTCAATGATTACAAGATTTCAAGCAAGAATTCTCGCCAAAGTAATATAATAAAAAAATAAAACGATTAACGAATTTGGCGAGTTATCGTTTTAAAAAATTACTACTTACCATGTACCCGATCCTTTTATATGGCTATTTTTCTTTTTAAAATAAGCCAAATTATTTACTAAAATTGTATTTTCTACGTGATAATGTTCATAAAAGGGAAATATCACTGACGCATTCATTGATTACGAAATCTCATTAACCATTAGGGATTCATTTGAAGTTTGTTGTATGGTTTTTTTCTTGGGCAATAGACTTCATCTTTTAATGTGATTAAATACTATCGTAAAGATTTAATTCATACTTTGCTATCCAAAGAAAATACCTTTCATGAAATTTATTATTATAGTGATCAACCAATTTACTAACCAATTGTCAATTATCTTGCCAAAGCGTAAAATTGGTTGCTGTCTAAATTTTGAAGTAATATTTTGCAATATTCATTACATGAGGAATAATTATTTTTTTAATTCAGCATATTTTGTACAATAAACGTAAACTTTGTTATTTAAACGCATTTTTTAAATAAACTTCGTCGTTCCGGAGCTTTTATTAATTTCCCGGTTTGATGTCTGCCGCGTTACTGAAAGCATACTGTATTAAAAGAGCGCAACCTTTATATCTTTAACATAAGTATGAGTATTTGTATTAACTGCAAAACTGCGATTAATCATCAAAAAAAAAATGCCAAAGATGTCACGTTAATCTATTTACTATGTGACGCCAATGCTATGCATTTAAGTCTAAATGTTGGTAATGACCAGCAGCTAATACACAAGTGCGAAGTATATTTTTTTAAAAAAATGATGATGCTCTTTTACTCCAAATAGTAGTTATAATTGAAATGTTCAAAGGCGAAGTAGATAAAATCGTAATTAAAAAAAGCATACAATTCCCCACCACCACCAATATAATGAAAAATTAAAAGAAATTCGTATTTTCCATTATAAAACGGTATTATCTGTATTTAACTGAAAGATGAATAATTGAAAACAACAGTATGAATTTAGTTGCAACATTATAGAAAGCATTATATCATTACTTTATAGCAACATTATAGAAAAATATAAAATCAATAATCAGTATAAATCTTACATTATCAAATGCTGACTCTAATTTAATAAAAAAATATTATTAATTTATTTCTTGAAAAAATATGCTCTTGAACTGGATTTCTACATTCTTCAATTTCATATATTTCTATTTTTAAAATAAAAATCAAAGAGTAATCTTTTATTCTTTATTACAAAGAATTTCTAAATTCTGGTTTGTGACAAAGATCTATATATTTAAATGAAAGTTTCTGGTGTTAAATTGATAATTTTCTATATGCAAATTTCCTAAAATATGTGCCATTATATTAGGTCCCACCCCCAGGAAGGACCTTGAATATTTCATTTGCAATATATGAAGCATTGTTTAGTAGATATCTTGCCAAGTATTTAATATTAGCCATTAAAAAATGAAACAAAATTCAAACAAATTATAAAACAAAACATCACAAACATGTGCTTTTATAATAAATGTAATAAAATGTTGATATGGTATGCTAATATGTGTAAGTTTTATACTTATGTTAATATTTATTTACACAAATTGTATATAAATATTTTAAATTAAAATTATTCAAAAATCCAATAAGATAAATGCATTCATTTCATAATGTCAACTAATTTTAATTTTTATTACATTTCAAGAAATAATTGGTGCAAAAAAATTTAATGGAAAATAAGAAGACAAAACAATACTGTATAAAAATGCATTATTGCTAAATTTTGAAGCACAAACAAAATGAAAATCTACTTAGTGTTTTAGGCTTTTATATTTAACTGTTGAAAAGGTGAATGCTTGGCAGGACGATTATCTAAAAATAAGAGATTTAATTAAGGATATTTATAATCCGAATCAAGTATGAATTTAATTTAAATTCCAATAATTATGTATTACTTAGCTAATTATGAATTAATTGGTAGAAGTTGGACTATTTTTGTGTAAAAACCACAGCATCAACTTTAATACACGAAACTAAATTGTTAAATTATGCATAAATAAAATCAAAACATTATAAATGTGTAAAAATTAATGTAATTTTTTTTATTTAAAACTTAACAATCCTTTCAAGAGCAAATAAGATAATACAATACCAATCAATTCATATATCCACTAATTATAACACAATTGAAGAACAAATTAATAATTATGGATGCTTTTACTTTGAAACCAAGCTAAATTGGTATCTTATGAAATGAACAATTAATATACTATAATATCTAGAATTTTTTTTTTTAAATAGTCACAGAAACATCTAAATCCTTCATTTACATAAAAAAAAATATGTTGTATAATTCTGAAATATAAGTTATATGATCATGAGAGCATGCACAGGAGAAAAAAACTGTTGCAACCATAAGTTGTAAATATCTAAAAATGTTAAGTTCTTGGTGGAAAAATAAATTTATAGATAAAACAAATTTTTTATCCATTAATGTCACAAAAGATTCTAATGGTTACTTCAGTGGTTATATCATAAAAAAGAATAACATAAACTAGTAGCTACAGATTCCTTAACTAGTAATAAAATAAGGAGAATTTTCATTTGATTATAAAATGCACAGCTAAAAATAATTATAGCTTTAAAAGTAATAAAAAATTTCTAAACATTTTGTATATCCTTAATAAATAACACATGACAAACCTAACACCTGAGAAGCAATGAAATAAAATTACCTTATGCTTAAAGTCATATCAAAACAGAAAAGGAAGTCTTTACTGCCCCTTAAATTGCTTAAAATAAAATTCTTGTTTTAAAAATTATCTGAATATAAATCTCATTTCCAACAGAAGGAAAATGATTTAGAGATTTGATAAACAATAAAATAAATTTGACAAAATTTCAACAATGGAAATAATGATGCAAATCATATTTAGAATTTTTTTTTAAATTTTAAATTGGTGAAGACTACATATCAACTGAATACATCATTGAAAAGATGCATTTTTTAATTATAAAATAGTACAAAAATTCTTTTTGTGAGATTATTTTCAGAAATTCTCACTTCAACCACTAAAATTTTGTTTCATATTTTTTTTTTCACTCTGTTTTAAAAAATTGCTCTGGAGTTCATATTCCTACTTTCTAAAGTATATTTGTGCCAAATTTAGTAGCATTAGTTGCTGACTATAACGTGCAAACGGTTAACATTTATTTTTTGACATGCATTTTTGCCCTTGGTATAAGAAGAGAAAACAGAACTACGGACATTAAATAAGGACAGTTCTTTCATATAAAAAGCATCATAAGGCCATATTGTCATATTTTTTATAGAATATTTTCAAAAGAGATAATCACATATAATAGATAATCACAAAAGAGATAATCACAT